>JAJQOW010000017.1:7089907-7139907 GCA_037975125.1 Latrodectus hesperus | reverse complement strand
ATCGAATGTGTAAGACAGCAACAAATCAGCCAAGTTTCCTGTTGTACATTCCACAAATAATTAGATCATTCTCGAGGAATTTTAAATATGTTTTATGAAATTATTATTTTTACAAAATTTTCTCTTATGTAATAAAGTATTTAAAAAATAAATGAAAAGAAAACCAATACAAGAAAATAAGAGAAATCTTTCATATTTCTTAAAATATAATATAAAATAATAAAATTTTGTGTTTGGCTGTCTCTATACAACGATGTTTCATCGTCACTCATTCTCTGAAACTGAGGGAGGAATATTTTTACAATTTATTTTGTTGGTCATAGATTCGTTAAAACGTGAAATTGTACTTCTTCATTGAAAGATTTATCTTTAAATTCATTCTGACATCAATAATCGCAAATTAATTATATCATCATTAATGTATACTTATTTTTTAGAGAGAAAGAGAGTTAAAATTAATTTATATATAATATATTGATTAAAAACTCGCTTTGACTTAGTATAAATGTAACTTAAATAATTAATCAGTAATAACATATCTTAAATTCCAGAATTTAGGAGACATTTGGGTATTTAATAAGAATTCGTATCCATTTCTTATTTACATCATGTTTTGTGTATTCAATAATATTTAATAATGTTTTACATTTATAGCTATTATAATGAGTAATAAAAATTTTTTATAGGACGTATTGAATTCCTTACAAGAGAAACTCTCCATCACGTGTGTGGACCACTTCAGCTTAGCTACTGAACACGTCAAAATTACTCGTAGAAATCGGTTGACGATTCTCGATCCTAAAGACACGCTTGCCAAGGTACGTAAGCAATACTCTTTCTCTTTTCTTATTGCCACATATACAAATGCGTGTGTGTGTTATTATTATGGATTCTATATTATATTTCAAGCATAATTTATTTTTATCTTTAGTAAAAATATTATTATTCGCTATTTTAAAATTTAATTCGCAAAATTACGAAATCCCATTTCCATATGTACGATTTTTGAATGCTGAAAGTGTGAATTCTTCACGATGCCGCTAATATTGATGCGATATTCATAGTGATGAAATTAATTCTTAGAATTATCTCAAAACACGCCTTTCCTGACTCCAAGATCATCATTGATTACGTCATTTTTGGCGTCACTAATGATGCAACGTCAAGTATTGCGAGCTTAGAAAGGCACCTGTAAATCGGCTTCCGTAAACTTTGTCGAAATGTTGTTGCTGACTCCTGTAATCTGGCATATGATCCCATTTCTTGATTTTAATGTCTCTGTGCGATTTATTATGATCTTCTCGGCTATTTTGATAGCCGGCTGCTGAAATCTAACACAGCTGTCTTATTCCTGGTTTGAAGTAATCAATTCTATATTTTTCAGAAAGATATGTTATCTCAAAAAACACGAGTCCCAATAAACCATATGATATACAACAATTCCTAAAGATCACAAATCTATTTATTCAAAATCAGAAACGTGTTAGTTAGCATTTTTCTTTCTTAATGAAGGGATCATAAAACTTTTCAACAATCGATAGTATTGAAATTTAATTTATCTGTGAGAAACCTGTTGTATAGTTTTTTTATTTAAGTCATTGTTTCTCAACCTTTCAGTATCCGCTGCCAGATTTTTAATCATAATTATCATTGCGCTCTTAAACATACATTAATTATCCATCTGGATCAATAATAAGACATTTTCAGTATTTTGGCACTAAACCCACACTATTACCTTAATTTTAAGCCTTTTAAATGACCAATAATATTGAAATTTAATGACATTTGAAAACAGCCATCTTCAGCAATGATAAAACAAGTATTTGTTTATTCTTTCATTATCCCGTTTTTTATTTATCTTATTTTCACCATGTCAGATATTCTAGCACAGGGCTTCCCAACGTGTGGCCCGCGGACCCCTTAAGAGTAAACGTGTTTTTTCTGGGGTGTCCGTGGCCACCTTTGAACAAGTAGTTTAGTGCCGATGGGTGTGGCTCCCTGCTCGGTTTTCTGTAAACTCCATAGTTTGCGTATGCGTCGGCTTACGTCACTCAATGCGTAGAAACCTTTTACGCATGATCTTCGGAAATAGCGTGATGGGTCAGCCAACCAATCAGAGTCCTCTCTGTCTTGTATGCTCTCCTCGATTTGTGTACGGCGGACAATCGCTCTCTTTTTCCCGATTTTCTCGAGACATCATTCAATGTTGAACTAAATTCGTGAACGCACCATTTACTTTTTGCACAGTTTATTACTTCCACCATGCACAGTTTATTACTTCCACAGGCCTATAAGCTATTCTGCTGCACGTAGTACTATTAATCTACGCATTAAAAAATCAATTAGGACAGCCTGGGAGGCAGCTGCTGTTGGCAAAAGATGGGAGACGGTTGTCAGATGCAATACCATTCCCAACAGCCTGCCACCTGGAGTGGAGGTTGCCACCTTCAGGATGGCAACGGGTCACGACTACCTCCAGAAGCATCTCCACAGGATTGCCGATACTCCCCTCTGCCCCCTGTGTTCTACAGGCGAGGGTACAGTCGAAAACCTGGCTTTCTGTGATGCTCTGGAACAGGCCGACGACGACTTGCATGGGCGGGCTGGACTCTACTGGGAAGCACGGCGCCAAATGGCCCATCGGCCACGGGTGGGCGTTGGATGATGAAGAAGAAGAAGACTTCCACCATGGATCAGTGGCTCAAGTCAGGATCATTGAAGAATCTAGCAGCTTATCGCCTTCACAGCAAGGAAAGCTCCCGGTTGAAATTAATGATGAAGGGGATGGCCAAATGAAGAACAATCACGTGAAGCATTCCAGCAGGATTTATTATGCGAAAACTCTGTTAATTCTCGATTATTTGCAGTACCCTGCGGAAGTGGAATAACTAAAAAGCTTACGTACAGCGAAAGTTATTTAAAAATGGGCTTTATCGAAACAGCGGAAGGTAAAACTCAGTGTGTAATTTGCGTGTGAGTCTTTCCAAACAGTTCGATGGTTCCAGTTAAATTGAGTTGTCGTTTTGAGAGTACTCACCCGGACCTCCATACTAAAGAGATTGATTTTTTTCAAGAGAAAGAGCACTGAATGAGCTGTTTCTCAACACTGAACACTCATGCAAAAACACTTAATGAAAAGTCACAAAAAGTTTCTTTCTTGATAAGTTATCGGGTGACAAAGACAGAAAAAACTCATACCATTATCGAAACCCCCATAAAACCAGGTGTAAGCGATATTGTTTCTGGTATGTTTCTGGTATGTTAGGCAGTAAAACCTCTTCAGTGCCACCTTCAAACAATTTAGTTTGAAAGTGCCACTGAAGATATAAGTTTTACAGTTTTTCCGTCTAACATAGATGCAAAAAGGCAGTAAAACAAAGAGACAGGTAGTTGACATGTCAAATGGAGGTGAAAGAATCTCTAGTTTCTCACATCCAACGCAATTCATTTTCTCTCCAAATAGATGAATCTACCAATGTTGCGGGATTACGATTTTATTGGTTTTTGTTCGTTATGCATACACAGGATGTTTCGAAGAGAACCTCTTACTGTGCAAGCCACTACCAACCCATACAACAGGTGCTGAAATATTCCGTTTGTTGGACGATTTCTTAAGAAACAATGAAATTCTATGGTCTGATGTCTGCATAGATGTTGCAAAAGCTATGACGGGTCCAATGGTTGGAGTGGTAACAAAAATAAAAGAAAGCTCGAAGGATTGGAGTAATAGTCATTGTGTTCTCAACAGAGATGCTTTAGCTACAAAAAATGCCTGCATCCTTCAAGAAAGTTTTAGATGAATCTGATTAATTACATAAAATCACGGCCATTGAAGTCAAGAGTTTTCAAAATGCTGTTTGAAGATATGGGAAACCTTCATCATTCTCTGCTTCTCCATACAGAAGTAAGATGGCTATCTCGTGGGAATGCATCCTCTTGATTATATGAATTACGTTTAGTAGTCCTAGCTTTATTTTACTTTTAGAATACCATAATACCAAATTAGAAGATTATTAATGACGAAAACTGACAATGTATACTTGCTCATTTGGCAGATATTTTCTCCAAATTGAACGAAATGAATACTTTATTCCAAGGGAAAACTATAGCAATGGTCACTGCAAACGACGAAGTTCGAGCGTTGAAAAAGAAAATCAATTTTTGAGCAGAGAATGTGGAGGAAAGAGATGTCGAGTGTTTCTCAACGATTCTTTGAAAAACAAGACTTTGCAGCTTGGAAACAATTTGTTTCATTAAATCCTCGAACTCCTCCAAAGCTTGCTGTCATCGTTGGAGCATTATTTCCCGACATCTCTAGATGAAAAACTGCAGGAATGCAAATGGGTGGTCAACCCATTCGCTGTATCCAAAAAGCCGAACATTCTATCGTCGAATGTATAAGAGTTGGTGGTAGAAATTTCCACAGGCTCAACCTTGAAATCTATTTTCGATAGTGATGGTTACTCACACTTTTGGATACGTTTGGAAAATAAAATTTCTATCCCCTTGTTAAAAATGCAAATCGCGTGTTCTACTTCCCTTTGCCACAATGTTTTTTTTGTGCGAATCTAGATTCTCGATCTATTCCGGCACCAAAACGATGTACAGAAGCTGTCTAGATGCTGAACTTGATATCCGTCTCCAGTTGTCAAGTATTGAGATCGAGTTTTCAAAATTATGCCATCAGAAGCAACCTCAACCTTCACATTAAGATTCCGTCATTATTCCTACAGACTCATATCTAGTAAAAAAGAACGCATCGTGTTTCACCGACGAGCAATGAATGTTCCTACACTGTAACTTTTGTAGATATTTGTTTGTATTTTCTATAATTTAACAATTAATTGAATTATATTTGTATTGATTTTTTTGTTCTGAAAATTAAAATGTTATCCAACGAGTGATGCTTTTCTTTGCAATATATTCTCCTCCACTCAATTAGAAACTAAAATGTTATCCATCTGAATATAGTGTGGGAATTCAGACTAATGGAAACGTAGCTAGTTTAAAATTATTTCCATTCATTATTAAATCAAAGATTCTTGATTCGGCGTGTGGTTATTGAAAAAAATGACACTTGCATTATGGAGTTTTCAATCTCGATGATATTCGAGCTAAATTTTTCTAGTTACTGTACGCTTGACTGACAGGTGTCCGCTGTGGAGTTTTGCCTGAAAAAGGGGTTCAACAGCTAAAATGGTTGGGAAGCCGTGTTCTAGCGGTTTTACGAGACGTTTCGATTTCGACAGATTGCCACATCTTAGCTTTAGCAAATGTTTCCTTACAGGGAGAAAAAAGTTAAATAACGCCAGTTTCTAACTCCGGACGCGCCAATTCGGAGTTAAACTGGCGTTATTAAACTTTTTTCGGGCATGGATGTACTTTCTGTCTCTATCTATCCTCTCTTTGTCCTTTCCTTGTATGAATGTGGAGTGAATGGTTGCCTACCCTATAAACGGATCCCTATGGCATGTGTGTACTGAGGAATTCGGACTCCACACCAAAATATGGTTTAGTTGAAAAAGTGGAGCCCATATTGCCAGCCTGGCTGGCACACGACAATGAATGAATGAATGAGTGAATAGGATCGACTCATTCGAGTCGATCCTATTACCACTTTCGAATCTATCCTGAATGTGTTTGTGTAATATATGTTTTCGTGAATTAATTGCAGTTCAACGTATTAAATATTAACGACAGCAAATTTATGCAGGATCATGGATAGTTTTTTAAAGCTGGCGTAAGGGAGCAATAGATTATTATCAAACAAAAACATAGATGATCTTGAATCCGAAAATAAAACCAAGAAACCAAGAACTCAAGGACTCAACACAGACCGGAAGATGAGAATTTTCGCGAAGATTTTTTGTGATGAAATTGGACTATTTAGTCGACATATTTAAGAAATTAAATAGTTTGAATCTTCAACTCCAAGGACGCATGTTTTAGATACGAGCGAAGGAGTTTTTGCTTTTTGTAGAAAATTAGAATTGTGGAGCAGAAATTTAAAGCAGGAAAGCCTAACTATGTTTTGCATAATGTAGAAATGTGTTTTGTTTTATTTTGTATATGTGTGGGCGTATGCTTTCCTTTTAGTCAGTTCATAAATTTTTTAAATAATATTTTCTCATGCCCCACTTTAGTAGGCTCACTGCCCCCCAAAGTTTGAGAATTGCTGATTTAAGTACAATGTATGTGTTATTACTGCCACTCTTTTTACATGAATAGATTAAAAAGCTGATCATTTATACACCACAACATCTTCCTCACATATTAAAATTTGTCATAATAAAAATGTCACTAAAATTTTTAATACGACTCAATTTTAATGAGTTTTGTATACAAAACAATTTCATTTTATAGTAGTGGTATAGTCTAAATATGTCTGTTACACGATAGGAAAAAATTGTTCATTACAAAATACATAGGACAAATAACAAAAAGGCTCCATTCTTTAAATTAATGGAGATTGTAATCGATACACAAACCATAAAATAATTTCATTCCTTTTAAACGCATCTCATGAAGTGAAATAATAACAAGTGATTTAGGCCTTGAGATCACCCTCGCCCATTCTTATGATGGGTGTATTTGCATTCACACACAGTCAGCCTGGGTCTTGTGGTAAAAGCTCTAAAAATATGTTTCCTTCAATTGCTGCAATGATATTGTTAGATATCAGTTTACCAAGAACTATTTGGTATTTCTGAAGTATGATCTCTCTCAAGACTATATGTTCCCATATACCATATCAAATAAATAATTAAATTTAAATATAAAATAATATATATATATATACATATATATATATATATATATATATATATATATATATATATATATATATATATATATATATATATATATATATATATATATATATATATATATATATATATATATATATATATATTTTCCACTGGCGGGCACACTTGGGTGACGAACCCTATCCACAACAAGGCCAGAAACTGCTACTCATGTGTCGTTACACAACGGGCACCTGTGAACCAAGTCACGGAGGCGAGTAGCGTTACCCGCGCCATACCACCACAAACACGTTTATAAGGTGGGCCACATCCATACATCATCACAGAAGAGAGGACAGGGAAACAGAGAGAGAACAGAGAAAGATAGTAACATCCATACCCGAAATGGGATTCGAACACGGGACCCACAGCTCAGGAGTCAGGAACGCTAATCACTCAGCCTTCAGTTGGCATATAGGCATATATATATATGTACATGTACATGTGTGTGTATATATATATATATATATATATATATATATATATATATATATATATATATATATATATATATATATATATATATATATATATATATATATATATATATATATATATATATATATATATATATATATAATTTATTTATTTATGTGTGTGTGTAATAAAATAAAAGCATTGAAATAAATAATTTTTTGCTTATTTCTCTTGGGGTACTAGATAATTGAAATTAATCTTAACATTTTAAATTTCTTTGTTTCGTTTTTTGTGAATTGACATATTTTTTATTCAAATTTATATTTTGTTGGGATTGAGATGAAAGTGCATCGTTGCAGATTGCCGCCAAGCCAGGAGCTCATCACCTCCGCTGTGTCTTCCGCGTCACCTTTGTTCCTAGGGATGCCTACGAGTTGCTTCAGAAAGACGCTGTGGCATTTGAATACCTTTACGTGCAGGTATTGGTAACTTTTACGAATATATCTTAACAGTCAAGCATAATATGCAACATCAATATCAAATTAATGAAATAACTATTTATTGTAGTGGGTTAAATTTAAAAATTGAATTTTTTTCTTCAAATTTATCCGTCTTAATGAATTGTTTTTAATTACATTGTGGCACCGCGCAATAAACAGCCTTCCAGCTGAAGACTTTTGTAAAACTCTTTTGAAATCTGTTGCGTTGATGATTTCTGCAAATGATCAAGGATAGCGAACCAATGACACGCGTGCCGCGAGTGGCCCATTTGAGAATTTTAATGGCATGTACAAAAACAAAATAATTTTTCTATAAGTTTTCTTACTTAATAGAAATAAATTAAAAATTATTAATATACACTTAATCTATAATTTATGAACTTGTAGTTCCTATCTTAGTATGCTAACTAGAGCCATCAAATTATACATTTTATTATTAAAATATGGCACGAATTCTCTCGAAGTATATAAAGATGCGCATTAGATAAAATTTTCTGCGTTTCGCCTTCTAATGTCGTTGCCGTCGCAGCGCTCGAATCAGACGACAGACTGCATGAGTCATTTTTAGCAAACAGTCCTCTTTGAAACTTCCGTGACTTGTAAAGAAATATAACCGTTTATTGTCGATAGATATAGTGTTAGTTTTAGGTAAATATTTTTGCATATTATTTCATATTTTGCATTCGCTTGCAAGAACATCTTACGTCACGACTGAATTTTTAACCTGTAACAACCTTAAGGTATTAAAAGTTACTAAACTTACAATTTATTTTTGAGAACAATAAAATATTTTAATATTATGAGAAATTATTGTATCCTTAAATCAGTGTAAAATACAGAAATAATTAATAAAATTACCTTGAATTAATATATTATTTATTCTTTTATTGTGTTGGTAATAGTTTTAGCACTTTAATATGTGACGAAATATGTTCTTGCAAACGAATGCAGTATAAATTATTTGCTTTATAGCAATATTATTAAAATATATGCTGTGAATAATCTAAACTTTAGATAAATTCGCAGCAGTGGGTTTCGTTGGAGAAGACATGATAAGCTTTTATGCATCCACTGTAATACACGTGCATGCCAAAAACTAAAATTATTGCTGAAACTATTAAAATTGTTGAGCTAATGCCGTTGTTCCTTATTATAAAATATGTTGTAAAAATGTACCATAGCGAATGCTCTTAGTCAGAAAAACTTATTTTTGATCGTTTACCTATGATTACATTGGTGATCTTTTGAGAGCTTCCATATACAAATAATTATAATTTTCTTTAGTATATCATATTGATATCCTAGATAAGTAATACATATTTTCCCGATTGTTAACTTTTTCAACAAATTAAAAATACTCGTAGAACTATTTTTTATGTAATTAATCTTTGAAATAATTTTCAAGCAGAAAATTTTTCCATACTTTTAATATGGCAAACATTATAATTATGCCTTCACTATCAAGAAACACTATAAATTTTAGAACAGAAAAGCATGAATTACAAGAATAAAATTCATATTTTATGTCTATACATCGTAATACAAATGCTCAAAAAATTTAGATGATAAATTGTTTATATACTTCGAGACAATTCATGTCATACTTTAATAATAAAATGCATTATTTGACGGTTCTAAATAACATACTAAGAGAGGTATTTAGTACTGCAAATTTATATCATAAATTATAAATCAAGTGTAGATTAACAATTTTTAATTCATATCTATCGAAAGAGATAACTTACAAAAAAAATATTTTTGTTTTTGTTCGTGATATTAAAATTTTCAAACGTGCCACTTGTTGCACGTGTGCCATTGGTTCGCCATCCCTGGTCTATATCATAACGTTGTTGTTGTCGTGTGCCAGCTAGGCTGTCATTATGGGATGCGCTGCTCCACTTTCCCAACTGAACAATATTTTGGTGTGGAATCTTTTTTCCTCAGTACACATATGTGCCATAGGTACCCATTTATAGGGTAGGCAACCATTCACAACCCGTTCATATAAGGAAAGGACAAAGACAGGATAGATGGAGAGAGAAAGTACATCCATGCCCGAACCAGGATTCGTACCCAGGAGCTCCCTATCCCTAGTCAGGCATGCTGACCACTAGACAAGTTGGGAGGCATAACATACCGTTAACACAGTTTAATAAATAAAATAGCAAGCTAAAAAAGTTTTCATTCTATAAATATATATATATATATATATATATATATATATATATATATATATATATATATATATATATATATATATATATATATATGTATATAAACTTATAAACTTACCTTAAATAATTAGAAATTTAGAAATTATCAACCTGATACAAAAGAGTCTACTGTAATATATCATTGTAAATTTATTTTTAAATATTAACTCATAAACAAAATGGGGTTGCTGTTAAAGATATATATTTATTGAAAAGTACGGCATTTTATATGAAACATAAAATACAACTGACCAAGTAGCCGAACCGTCTCTTTAATACTTTAGGTACAATAAAGTGAGGCAATATTTTCCTCACTTTATTGTGACCACCGCCTTGTCTACTGGTCAGAGTCCCTGACTACGGATAGGAAGGTCCTGAGTTCGAATCCCAGTTCAGGCATGGTTGTACTATCTCTCTCTATCCATCCGGTCTTTGTCCTTTCCTTGTAGGAATGAGGAGTGAATGGTTGCCTACCCATGAACAGGTCCCTATGGCATGTGTGTACTGAGGAAGTGGGACTTCAAACCAAATAGGGTTCAGTTGAAAAAGTGGCGCAGTGCACCCCATATTCCCATCCTAGCAACAATTAAGTGAGATAGTAAGCTAGAAAGATTTTCACATTTTATAATATTTATTAAAAACTCTACGTTTTACACTTAAAACGCTGCTGTAATGTATGACTCCAAATTTGTGTTTTAAAAAAAATTGTCGCAAAGTGTTTTCTGAGGAAGGTATGTACTAAAGAGTATAAAATTTTATTTGAAATATAAAATAAAATGTTCAGGGATTTTATAAATGACCCTAATTTATGATTTATTCTTTTGATGAGAAAAATTCAGTAATTGCCCAAAAGTACAGGAATTCTCTTTTTATTTCAAATAAAATATAAAATATTATTCATTCAAAGATTTGTTTTAACATATTCACAATTCATTATTTTATTCTGAATCAAAATTCATCGAAACCCTCAGTGAAATTACAATTCGGCATTTTCTATAATATGCCAAGGTTTAAAATAAGTTAATATTCTTTGAGTAAATCACAGATTTAGAAAGCTTTGGTCTTACAAAGGTGGACTTTCAGTTTCTGATGATCGTATCCATTGCATTCAAACCTCCACAATAGTTTGTTTCACATCGAATAATTAATACAAAGCCCATCATCTCAGTCTATTATTTAAATCTTCAAGGCGTCAAATGAGCATAATGAAATGAAACTTAAATGTTTCAATGAAATTTAACTTTAAACTACCGGTATCATTTTCAAATATAAAAGAATACAGACTTCTGAAGTTAAAAATTTTGATATCTTCTTATATTAAGTTTTTAATCATTTTATGGAAATGCGTAAATAGATTCCTAATGCATTCTTATATATATATATATATATATATATATATATATATATATATATATATATATATATATATATATATATATATATATATATATATATATATATATATATATATATATATATATATATATATACACAGTCCAGTCACATTAATGTGACCATCTGTCAAAAGCCAGAATAACCACCTTTCGCAGAGCGGACTGCTGCGAGACGTGCAGGAAGAGAGTCACTTAGGTCCCTGAAGGTGTTCTGTGGGATGTTGAGCCATGCCGACTCTAATGCCGTGGCCAACTGTGCTAGATTACGCGGTTGAGGATCCAAGGCGCGAACAACTCGATCGAGATGGTCCCACAGATGCTCGATTGGGTTTAAGTCAGGTGAGTTTGCTGGCCAGGGGAGGACGGTAAACAGATCCTGGTGCTCTTCGAACCACGCACGTAGACTGGCAGCTGTATGGCACCTCGGATTGTCCTGCTGGAAGATGTCATCATCCTGAGGAAAAACAATGCGCATGTAGAGGTGGACATGGTCCGCAAGGACAGATGCGTACTTATATTGATCCATCGTACCTTCCACAATGATCAATGAACCCAGAGAATGCCAGGAAAACATTCCCCAGACCATAATGCTCCCGCCTCCAGCTTGGACCGTTCCGGCAATGGTTGCACGGTGGTTCCTTTCAGAGGTTTCACGTCTTATACGCCAACGTCCATCTGTCCGATGGAGCATAAAACGCGATTCATCTGAAAACGCAACCTGCCGCCACTCAGTGGATGTCCAGCTGCTGTACTGGCGTGCTAATTGTAGCTTTCACCGTCGATAATCAGCAGTCAGCATAGGTGCATGAACCAGGCGTCTGCTTCGAAGGCCCAGACGCAGCAATGTTCGCTGAATAGTAGTTTGGGAGACACTTTTGGTAGCCCCTTGGTTCATTTTGGTGGTCAGTTGCTCAACGGTAGCCCGTCTATCTGCCCGAACGCATTTCCACAACCGTCGTTCGCCTTTGTCATCTATGGCCCGTGGTGCACCACATTTGCCACGTCGCTGATTTTGGACAGTCCCATTTTGCCATGCACGGTACACTTTTACCACGGTGGCACGCGAACAGTTCACAAACTCAGCCGTTTCGGAAATGCTTCCACCCTTGGCCCGAAAGCCAATGATCATGCCCTTTTGGACGTCGGATAAATCGCTTCGTTTCTGCATCACGCCAACGATTGAAATGTTTCCCGAAGCCCTCATACACCCTTTATATACGCTCAACTGCACTGTGCTGCCACCTGCCTTCTGTGATTGGTTATTTAACTCTGACGTGGAAAGTACGTGGTGGTCACATTAATGTGACTGGACTGTGTATATATATATATATATATATATATATATATATATATATATATATATATATATATATATATATATATATATATATATATATATATATATATATATATATGTATGTATATATATGTATGTATATGTATGTATATATATATATATATATATATATATATATATATATATATATATATATATATATATATATATATATATATATATATATATATATATATATATGTATATATATATAAATATATTTATATATATATACATATATATATATACATATATATATATATACATACATATACATACATATATATATATATATTATATAATGTTGAAATACTTTTTCCATTCAAATAGAAACATGCTAAAATTTAATTTCCGCTTGCTTATTTGTGGTAATAGTAATAAATCTAATTCTAAGAGTGTATATTGTTATATTTTCTTTCAAATATATCTGTTTGTCGTCGATCAATTTATACACACCATTTTATTCATTTGAAGTATTGAAATTTTCGGAATATCTGTACTTATTTTTAACACATTGTAAGAAATGATTAATTAGGGTTATTATAGTACAGAGAATAATTTTAACGACATAAATAGACAGTGCAATAATGCCTCCCTCACTGGAGGATTAAAAATACTCATATCCAATAACAGTATTTGTTGCTGTAGAGAAAAAATCCCAAATAACTTGCTAACGACAGAATCCTGACCTTGTCCCCAAGAGCTTATTCGTAGGAAGAACAATGTAGAGTGTCTTACTGTCCATGGGAGATGTCACATCACTCTGAGAGTAACAATTGTTTTAAACAGTAAAATTTTTGGCAACCCGAAAATTTTCAGTTATCTAGCCCGACAGATAATCATGCAGAAACCGTAAATGGGTACTTACCTATTAATGTCACCACAGCCAGATTTGGTGTGTGGTTTTTAACTGCCGCCAATCTACACGACGCACCAATAAAGATCAATCTTGTTTTCAAGCGCACGCACTTATTCTTTGGATGCCTTGTTGTTTGATGATTTTTGACGCCATTTTTCTACTGGTGCGATGAGTTGACGTTGATTAAATTTTGTGAAAAGCAACTTGATTTATCGGATAAAACTGTCGGATAGATTGGAACAATTACATGCGTGAATTCTGTATCTTGGATATGGATAACGAACCAAACAAGAAGGTAGGTAGACCAGATTGCATTGTGAAAATTGATGAAAGTTAGTTTACTAAACGTAAAAATAATTGTGGTCGTGTATTACCCGAACAGTGAGTGTTTGGTTGTATATGTAAGTAAACAAAAGAGTCGTTTGTTGTCACAGTTCCTAATAGAACTGGCTCTACCCTCCATGAAAAAAATTATTGAAAACATTACCAATGTTAGCACAATTTATTCTGACAGTTGGAAAGGTTACCAAATAAAATAGAAGGAGAAGGTTTCCTACATGCTAAAGTTAATCAAAAATACAATTTTATTGATCCTGATACAGGATTTCATACACAATCTGTTGAGAGAATGTGGGGCAGTGCTAAATAGAGAAACAGGAGACATTGGGAGACAGCGAGACATTATTTGGAATCTTATTTATCAGAGCTCATATGGCGACAACATCAGATAAAAGAAAATAAAGACTGTTTTGAATCTATGTTAAACTCGGCCCATTTTCCACCGAAATCCCATTGACTACTTAGTTTTAAAAAAGTGTTTTGATTTTTGATAAAGTCTTTTATTTTATGATTTTTCGCAAAAGGTTTAGGTATAGATTGGCGGCAGTTATAAACCGCCAAATCTGTGGTTGCGGTGACGTTAATACGTAAGTACCCGTAAATGTGACTCCCATCTCCTGTTGAAGAATGACTAGCACAATAAACTCAAGAAGATTCATTCCAGAAGTACTATTCCTGCCACTAGAACACGACCCGTTCTTTACGAAAATACTAAAATGTAATTATGTCGACATTATAATGTAACGATAAATTTTTGCTAATGGTTTATTACCTTGAGAAAAATGTATCCAAAGTTAATAAAAAAAGTTATCTGTGAATATACCACACAACAGAATCATGTATTTCCTTTAAAAATTGCATTCTCACTGACAGTCGATTTCCTTTCCTATTCCAGTGTTGCAATGACGTCGTAGAAGAGAGATTCACCCCAGAATTGAAGTATGACATCGCCCTTCGACTGACCGCTCTCAACATTCAGCAACATTGCCTCAGCAATGGAATGCAAGGGAAAATAACAGTCAAAAACGTAGAGTAAGTTCGCATTCATTAGAAAAATTATTTTTCATAGGTATTTTTTTAAACATCATTAGTAATTCTATGCTTTAACATCAGAGTTTAAAAATTGCTCAAGGAAGGCAATCCTTACTTTTTTTTAATTTTAAATATGAAATATAAAAAATTCGAAGTTTTAATACTGTTCATCCCATTCATTAGTTTTAAGTTTCTTTAAACTGATTAAACAATTATTCACAGTGTTATTTCATTCACTATATGTGTCATTTACTGAGATTCTATGATATAAATAGCTGTATAATTTTTAGAGAAGTAAAATAATTACTAGATTCAAAAATATTAATTAACATGCTTTTAAAAATATTAATACACAGTTTAGTCACATTAATGTGACCATTGCATATATATATATATATATATATATATATATATATATATATATATATATATATATATATATATATATATATATATATATATATATATATATATATATAATTTTATTTAGATAAATATTTAAAAAAGGTTTAGTGATTTAATATTATTATTATTGATTTTAACAAGTAGAGGGTATTCCTTTATTCCTTTTTAGAAATACGTTTTCCTTATTTTAATTCTGAACTCAAATTAAATACTTCTAAATTATTTAAAAAAGAAGTATATTTTTCTTTTAAACTAATATATATATATATATATATATATATATATATATATATATATCCCGCATTGCATGCGGGAGACGGTGGACAATGTCGCTGCACGCAACATGGCACGAGGGATGTTTCCAATCTCACGCCGTATAGAATCCTTTAAGTCCGACAATGTTTGAGGATTGCACAGATAAACTCTGGATTTGAGATAGCCCCAAAACCAGAAATCCATAGGCGTCAGATCTGGGGATCGCGCAGGCCACGGAAAAGGATAATAGCGTGAGATGATGCGATCACCAAAATGCTGATCCAGGAGCCTTTTAACTGACCTCGCTATATGTGGAGGTGCGCCATCTTGCATCCAAACAATGTCATTGAGTGCATTCAGCCGACGCAACTCCGGTAAGACATACGTGGGTTCGAATCCCACCTTGGGCATGGATGTTTGTAGTGGTTCGGAATCCACTTTAAGCCGTAAGTCCCGGTCTAATTAGCCCTCGTGTGCAAAAAATGACCGTTGAGCGACAAACAAGCAAAGCAAAGCAAAGCAAAACCGGTAAGACATAATTTTTCAGCATGGCTGCATACCGAGGGCCCGTTACAGAACATGTTGCAGGGCCAGTCGGGGTCGTTTCCTCAAAGAAGAACGGGCCCAGAACAAATGTAGCTGTAATGCCGCACCACGCAGTCACTTTGGCGTCAAATAAGGGTACTGGCGCCACAGCATGAGGATTCGTCTCTCCCCAGTGCACACAATTCTTTGTGTTAATGCTGCCATTTAAGGTGAAATGCGCCTCGTCCGTCCATAGTATGCGAAGTGGCCAATCGTTATCCGCATCATATCGTAACAAAAATGCATTTGCGAAGTCCAGACGTTGTTGTGGGTCACCCGGCTCCAACATCTGGACGCACTGGAACCGATAGGGAAACATGTGAAGTACCGAGCGCAAGAGCTTGCGGACCGTTGAGTTCGGAATATCCAACACGCGCGCTATGCCTCTTGCGGTTTCTGTGTGTCCTGCAGTCACTGTATGGTGCACTTCCATGACAACGTCCTCAGAAACAGTTGGCCGTCCGGAGCGCTGTTTGTCACAGGTGCAGCCTGTATCTTCGAATTTCCGCACTAAATCACGCAGAGCTTGCAGAGTACATGGGCCGCGTCGTTGTCGATGATTGCGGCGATACACACGCAAGGCTTCCGCAGTGTTCATCCCATTTTGGTAATAGAGTTTGGTCAATTCACCACGAACTTTCCTAGGAAGACTCATATCGTCGGCATGTGCGAGTTCCCGAATGACGACTTCGCATACCCGCTTGGTATTTTATAGGTTTCCTATGCTGAATATCTGGCGACCGGCATTCTGTGATTGGTTTCTTGACTCTGTCACATGCAAATTTATTGCGTGCGCCCAGATCGTGTTTTATTGGCCGGTTTTCAGAACTCTTTTTTTGTGTTTGCAGAACACGTCCGTTTTTAGACATATCGGTACCGTTTCAACGCTATTTAGGGTTTTCGCATGTGCTGAACATTTTGCGATGGTAAAAAGTAGACGTTGCCATTCGTAAATTTCGAGTTTCTGTCACTATAACTGTAACCACGAGGGCCACTGTGTTGCCCTTCACAGAATCTCGAGCGCATATCTCAAAAGAACTATATTTGAAATATCATCTTGATCGGTTAAATAGAATGGACGCTAGAAGTGCAGATGTTAGCAAAGTTTTTTTATAATCACCCTGTATATATATGTATATGTAAATATATATGTATATGTATATGTAAATATATATATATATATGTATATGTGTATATATATATATATATGTATATGTATATATATATGTATATATATATATGTATATATATATATATGTATATATATGTATATATATATATATATATATATATATATATATATATATATATATATATATATATATATATATATATATATATATATATATATATATATATATATATATCCCATTTTATAATAATCAGTCTGCACCTGAACAGCTAGTGCTCTGATTGTCAACATTTCATAGGTTCGACATCCACCCTGATGTGTGAAGGCTTGCGATGGTTCCCAATTAATTTGACATTCCACAGATGGAATACCAGCGAGCCACCGACGATGGTCCGGTCGAGAACTGGGAAATAGAGGAATAGTATAGGAATTGACGGAAGACAGGAATTGACGGTTGGAAAATGTTCTAAAAGGAGAGAGTTCTAAATTTTATTATACCATATGAGAGAGTTCAAACAAATCTTTGAGAGAGTTCTATTTGCCATGTAAAGTGAGTGGGTGCCGACGAGTTTACTCGTCTCATCAAGGTATGGTTCGCTGGCTCGTCTACCGAGGCAGGTGGCGGCTGCTGGACGGTAGACTGGAGTTGAAACTTTCGGGTGTCTTGGTACTCGAAATTAGTTATAGAAGCCTCGGTTTCTGGCACTAAGCCTCGACCACTCGATCCCCTTCTGTCCCTTCTGTAGTCCCAATCGAATGACTCTTCAAGTGCTAAAAAGTGATATTAAAGAAGCAAGCAAATGTAATTTATTTTAATAGTGAAAATATTCAATTAAAAAAATCCATAGGAATAAAGTAAACTCTTTAAGAAGAACTGAATGAATGAAGGATGACGGTTCTGGCTAGCCAAAATGTACTTCGAAATGACGTTTTGCTTATATACATTTTGGGGAGGTTTCAGGTAAACATTCGTTCAGATCCCTATGATGTTCGTTTCTCGTTGCAGGCGGGAGTGCGGCATCGACAGGTTCGTGCCCGTTTCCCTCCTGGAGACCATGAAGCGGAAGGAGCTGCGGAAGCTGCTCGGCCATTTCCTGAAGCAGAACCAATCCCTGTGCGCACCCGGGCAGAAGCGCATGACAGCCCTCCAGGCCAAGCTGCATTACCTCAAGATCATCAGCGAGCTTCCCAGCTACGGATCCAAATGCTTCTCCACCAATCTCAGGGTAGGAGGCTTCTTCTTTCTCAGTATTTTTACAACCTTCCCAGGCTTAGGCACACCGTGCGTCGTTTACTCTCCAAACTGGGTGTATCACTTTACTTATCTGCTTCTCTTGGGGTATTACCAACTTCCGAACTTATATCGCATTTTTTTCATCACCTGTATTCAATTTTAGAATATTATTGGCTTGTATTTATATACTTAGTTTCATACTAAAAATTCTATCAAGATTATATTTCTACTGATAACTTTTCTAAACTTGAATAAATTCAATGCGTTTCAATGATACTTATAATATACATGAAAATATTTTTTTTGTATCCAATGGCGGGCACACAAGGGTGACTGAACCCTATGTCACAACAAGGCCAGAAACTCCTATCATGTGTCGTTACCCAGCAGGCACCTGTGAACCAAGTCACGGAGGCGAGTAGCGTTACCCGTGCCATACCACCACAAACCCGTTTATAGGGTGGGTCACATTCATATCACAACTTACACACATCACAGAAGAGAAGACAGAGAAGGAAAGAAACATCCATGCCCGAAAAGGGATTCAAACCCGGGACCAACAGCTCAGGAGTCAGGAACGCTAACCACTAAGCCGATCGGTCGGCATAATATACATGAAAATATACTGTATATCATTTTTTCTTACTTGAAGACTTAAAACAATTATACTGTGTAAAGTTATTTTAGATGCATAATTAAAACTTAATTAAAACTAGGCACGCTGACCACTTGTCTAGTGGTCAGCGTGCCTGACTGCTAATGAAGGTCTTCGATTCGAATCCCGGTTAGGGCATGGATGTACTTTCCCTCTCTATCTATTTTGTCTTTGTCCTTTCCTTGTATGAATGTGGAGTGAAGGGTTACCTACCTATAAACGGGTCCCTATGGCATGTGTGTAGAGCAAAGTCGTACTTTCACCTTCATGGTGCTCTGATTAAAACGAAAGACGCTCCTAATCGACTTAATTCGCATAGCATAGCGAGCTTGGCTTGTCCAAGTGTCATTAGTAAACAACAACAAACAACAAACTATTGAAGGGGAAGCTCATTTTAAATTGGTTTTAAAGTTTAAGCAACTTAGTTCGATTTTTGTTTCGTAAACTTATGCAATGGGCAAGGCGAATTCTAAAATTTTTTAATTTTTTTTAAAACGGTCTAATTTTTCATCCAGTTTAGCAATCTAAGGAAACATTTTAAAAGTAAGGTCATTTTATCCAGTAACTGAACTACTTTATGCCGACCGATGACTGAGTGGTTAGCGTTCCTCACTCATGAGCTGTGGGTTCCGTGTTCGAATCCCGGTTCGGGCATGGATGTCTCTTTCCTTCTCTGTACTCTCTGTGTTTCTCTCCCTTTCCTCTGTGATGATGTATGAATGTGGTCCACCCTATAAACAGGTTTGTGGTGGTATGGCGCGGGTAACGCTACTCGCCTCCGCGACTTGGTTCACAGGTGCCCGTTGGGTAACGAGAAATAAGTAGCAGTTTCCGGCCTTGTTGTGGCGAAGGGTTCGTCACCCAAGTGCCCACCGTTGGAAAAACGATCCAATTTATAAAATATTTCCCTTTTCGTGTGGTCTTTGTTCAATAGCCAGACAATAGCATTCGGTATTAGACTGTCAACTACGTAGTATCAAAAATATGTAATAATCTTTCAAAATAACTCAAAACCTCTTTAAATCACAAATTGTTAATAGGGATTGATATATAGCCGTTTTTCGTACTTTTTAAGTCTATCCCTACGAAGTAAAAGTAAAAATACAAATAAATTATAAATAAAAATTATATGGAAGATTTTAAAAAAATGTTGAAATTTTAAAATGGATTATAAATCAGATGCTTATACAAATTTTAGAGAATTAGATATTCGAATATAAGTATACCATAAGATTATCTATACGTAATTAATAATTTTTTCAAGCAATATCAAATTTGCATTTTATAAAGATGCTTTATTTTAAAATTTATTAATGGCACTCACGTGTTGCTAATTAGTCTAATAATCTCAAAACCCACACTTTTCTCTGGTTTTTACAGTCCAATATTGATACAAGAACAAGAAATAGCAAGTTACTAAAAATTTTTAAGACTCTTCTACATAATTACGTATGTTAATTAACTATAATTAAAACGTGTATTAATAATCTAAGTTTGCGAAATAAAGGATTAATAGATTTCTCGTGTGTTTGTATAGTATAAATATAAACCTCTAAAAACAATTTATGTGTAAATTTAGGGAAAGATATATAGATAGAATAAAAACAACAGCTTAGGATATGAGTTTTGAAGTGGTATAACGAAAACACAGAGTACGAAAGTGTACACTTCTCTTACTAAAGTATTATTTTTATAGCTGAATTAATTTTTAATGAGTGAATAAAACTATTAGTTTATTATTAATTAATTCAGCTAAACTAATATTTTCGATAAATTAAATATACTTCGCATGTCTTTTATTAATGTTGCTTTCACATTTCACAGTGTATTATTTGATACTTAGTTATTTCGAGTATTTGAAATATAATTTCTCTACGTTGTTATCAAATTAATTTGTCTGTAAATAAACGGAAAAAATGAATTTGTTTATTTGTTAAATTATTAAAATGTTTTTCTTGGTTTGGTGTTACAGACAACGAATATTAAATGCATTTATCTTTCAATATTTTGCTAACAGGGTAACCAAAAAGATAAATACCCGAATTATAAGCTAAATTGTTTCCCTTCAGTTTTACAATTTTGTATTATTTTTTTTATTCTGCAATGAGAAATGTTATGAATAATATAGCTTATATTCGCATTCAGAAAAATTTATTTTTGAATTCATTCATGGTCTTTATTGTAATTAAAAATTAGGCTTAGATTATCGTGATATGTTTCTGAGCGATGCCACTAAATACAACATAACTTTGAACCCTCAGCTGGTTACGAAGTTGATATCTGAAGTAATACGCAACAGCAATAGGATATGCTCAGAAATTCTCTAATTTTATTTAGTTATTTTTTTAACTAGAAAATTTTAATTTTTCATTTGTAATTATAATATTTATACTTTATATATTATATATATAATTTTTTATATTATATATATATACTTTATATATATTATATATATAATTTATTTATACTTTATATATAATTTTTGGCATATATTTCATGAATAGCACCGAAATTGTAAGCAATTTTAAACTCAAAGATGTTTTAATTTCCTTTGCATTTTTCTCTTATCATTATTTAAAATGCTGATTAAATATTGAATTTTAACTTTGAAACGAAGTTATGTCACATTTAGCGAATCATTTTTAAGAAATTAACTCTTAAAGAAATATAGCAGAAAATTTATATCATTAATATAAAATCATATTTTTTATTAATAGCAAATCGGATGCCAGTTGTCATTTTAACTACTTCACAAATAGAATAGCGGTGATCGTTAAAACTGACATGCGAAAGTGTTCCATTTCTAATTTACGACAGCTCAAATCGCTTTCTTCATTCCTTTGCATTATTGGATTTTTATTTCATCTTCTTCTGGAAAATTAAAAGCGAAGAAAAGATATTACCGAGAAATTTATTTGCGAGCTTTCATCGCTTTTCCTGTTTAACTGCGTGCATTAACGAGGAAATAATACAATGTCAGATATAAAAGTTGCAACGGGTTTCTTTTTTAAAAATTTATTAGTTTTGTGGTACTCACACACATTATATACAATTTATTTTTCGCGTTGAATGTTTATTTATGGATTTTATGTTTCCTTCTGATCATACAATGAAATTCTGTAGCATTTATTTTCAATTTGTCACGACATTTCATAAAAGAAATAATTAAAAACAGTAGTTACATTTTCGATTATTTTCATTCAAAGCATCCTAGACAAAATTATTAGCATTTATATCTATTAATGAATATTTCTAACCATATTCTATCCATTATATTAGAAACTTTAACTAGCGTTTATTTAAACTTATCAGATAGAATATACTTTATTCTTTTTACTTAATTTTTAATAATTTAACAAGATAAGGTAAATTAATATAATAAATGAAAGAAAGCAAAGAAAAATGTAACTGCAAAATTTAAAATAAAGACGATGTATAATACAATAAATTATCTATTATACATCTTTCTGGAAGCCTTGACATGGTTTAATTAAAAACAATAAAAATGGAATTCTTAAGAGCTTTTTAAATGTAATTAATATGTTATATTAAATAAATTTTACTAGCATTGTGTTTATTTGCTATTTTTGACTTTCGTATTTTTATTCTGTAGAAAGCTTTCAATATTAAAAAATCTATACAGTGAAAAATTTACTTATTTAAGAGAAAAATATATAATAAAGGAAAAAAAGTGGAACACACACACACACACAGAAATATTTGTTTTTGCTTTCCCTTAATTTCTCACTGAAGTTTCACTTTTTCATATAAAAAATTCTCGTTTAAAAAAAAAACCCATTAAAAATATATTTTAATTTCAGTGCTTTATTTTGGACTGAATGAAATAAAAGGAGTTTTTGATAAAATAGAACTCACTTTTTTAAAGTTGAAAAGCATTGCTTCAAATTCAAAATATAAATGAGCTAATTGCGTGTGTGTTCATTGAATTTTCGTAGATGTTATTTTCCCTAATGGGCCAAAATTTTTTGATCGAAGCATTATTAAAATGATCTAAAGGAAATGTCACTTAGTTATGTAGTAATGACAACTTACCAATTGAGTGCGACAAAAAAAAGTGCAGAAATAATCTCTGTTCTTTTTTGGGTTGGTTCCATTGAGCCATAAAACACTGATTCAAGCTCTTATTAAACTATTTTATTAAACAGTATTAATCGTGTGCGTAATATTTCATAATATTTTGTAATAATAGTTATGAATGTATCAAAAAAAGAATTATTTGCATTTTTAATACATATTTTATTGAACCAGACTTCTCATGTATTTAACTCGTGCATTGAGAATTGTTTTTAAATTCTTAAATATTATTAAGTTTTAGAAAAACATTATTACAAAATTGAAGATATATTTTTGACTAAAAGTTAATGTCATTAGATTATGAATAAAATTCAATGCTATTTTCTAGAAAATACTTATTATAATCATTTTGAACTAAGAAATGAATTTTTTGCTTGTATAAAATAAGCTTTTATGAATATGCTTTAACAAATATTTCTTAAATAGTTGCAAAAGAAGAAAGCATTTTTTATTCATTCTCTTAAAATTAGAACAAAGTAAACTAAATTCCATGGCACGACAGCCCATGTGGGCCAAGGCCTACACTGCCCATAACAGTTTTCATGACCGAGGGCCCTGGGGTGCGAAGCATATGTCCCAGTTAGGTGGTCAGCCTAACGTAAGACCCCCAGTGTTTAGTTCCCAAGCATGATTGGTACTCAGAGAATCGACCCACTGAAGGGATGAAAGGCTGAGTCAACCTTGCCCAGCCCGACGATCGAACCTCAGACCTGTGTCATCGAAGCGTGAAACGCTGCCACTAAGGCACCGGGCTTCAGAACAAAGTAAACCTACTGAATTAAAATGAGTTGACTTTCTTATGTTTGTTAAAAGTGTTTGTTTTTTATTTGTTCAGTTTTGTTAAGAGGAAACAAATTATGTTTTCTTAAAGGAGGAATCATTATAATTAAAATACAGATTGATTTCCATTCATCAACACTAGTTAAAATGAAGAAGAATCCCTTGGATGCTTGGAAGAGGCTGAAGGACGCGTGGGGTTAAAAATGGCATCAAAGAAGGCCTGTAAAGGGCTGTTGTGCTTATGAAGATTGTTGTGGTGAGATTCGTAAATTTTAGAAAAATTCCGAGAAAACCCAGTTTCGTTTTTTAAATAATTGAATGACAGAGATACATTCAAAATAAGAATACAATAAAATTTATATAATAATTTATTTTAGTAACTTAATGGCAAGAGAAATTTGTCTTGTGAAGGGGCAGCAATGAATCCTTTACTTGAGGTAGAAATGACCTCCAATCAATCTTTTTCTGGTGAAAGTCAGGAAACTATCCCTAGCATGACTGACTTTCTGACCAGATAGGACTGTTTCAGCAAGACCCTATCTGCTGGAAATGTCATACGCAAGAGGAAACGGCAGAGCATATCATTTACGAATGCGAGACTCTTGCCCTCCCTAGATTAACTTCTTTAGGCATCATCCATACTAGAGTTACACCTAGACTCCATTAAAGGGTTATCGGACTTTATTAATAAAGTGGGTGACCCGAGCAACTGGAACTAGGAAACATTGGGTTTGGAGCTAATGGTACAAAATGCTGATAAAAGCAGAGGTGCCCAATGACATACAAACCCAATTCTAAGAAGAAGAAGAAGAACTTAATGACAAGATAAATTTGCATTTGCAATCAAAACATTCTTGATTAAATAATTGAGATTCTAACTTTATATTTCTTTTAAGACATTTACACTATAATATAACCTAACTGAGTGTGACCAGACGGAAAAGGAACTAGAGATCACTCTCACCCATTTTAGAAATAGTAGTGTGTTGTCTCTTATTGTCAATGACTTCGTCGCTTTCCGGTGATTCTCTTCTCTCATCCACTTCCCGTCCTCTACTCGGCATCTTGACTTTGCATTTCCATCCGCTGATCTCATCTCCACATCTCACTTGGCTTCTTCTTCTTCTTCTTCTTAGAGTTGAGTTTGTATGTCAATTGAGCACCTCTGCTTTTATCAGCATTTTGTACTATTAACTCCAAACCCAATGTTTCCTAGTTCCAGTTGCTCGGGTCACCCACTTTATTAATAAAGTCTGATAACCCTTTAATGGAGTCTAGGTGTCACTCTCTAGTATGGATGATGCCTAAAGAAGTTAATCTAGAGAGGGCAAGAGCCTCGCATTCATAAATGATATGCTCTGCCGTTTCCTCTTGCGTATGACATTTCCTGCAGATAGGGTCTTGCTGAAACAGTCCCATTTTATGGAGGTGTTTTCTGAAATAGTTGTACCCAGTTATGAAGCCTGCGATTAAACGTATCTTCTGCCTAGAGCATCTTAGAATTTCAGAGGCAATCTCGCTGATGATCCACAGACCATACTTTTAGCGTGGGCTTGACCAGGAGTGTTGAGCCAAGCTTCATACATCTTCCGTTTTTCCCATCTAAGAACATTGGTTTTTGCGGTCTTCCAATTGGTCCCACAAAAAGGTTCTGCACCGATGGGATCAAAAGACGATCCTTTTTTAGCAAGTTCATCAGCCCTTTCATTACCTTCGATACATTTGTGCCCTGGCACCCATACAAGGATCACCTTCTTTCTAGTTGCCAGTTCTGTAACAAGGCATTCCAAAATCATTTTAGATTTGATTTCAAAAGAACTGAGCGCTTTTAAAGCGGCTTGACTGTCACTAAAAATGAGAATCCGCTTACCGTGGTAGCCCTTCCTCATATTTAGTCGCAGACAGTGGATAGTGGCCAAAACTTCTTTCTAGAAGACCGTAGCATATCGCCCAAGGCTAACAGATCTCACTTGGCTTATTGCTCAGCATCTCACTTGGCTTGCTCATTCCTCATGAGCTTTCTCTCTGTTGTTTTTTTTTCAGACTTTGTCGTCTCTTCTTATTCTCATAGATTTATTAGATATCTGCAGCTCTATTCAGGAATGTCGAGACAGGGCAGTTATTCTCCGTTTACAACTAACATCTTTCAGTTCCTTTCATTCTGCTCAACGAGGACCCAGTCCTCAATCGTGGACTCCGTTTCTATGTCGGGCTTCTCTGGGGCTTCTGTGTGTCCTCTTCTTTCTCAGATGCCGTTTTTAATTCCTCATAATTCTCGTCTTAGCTCCTCCTCTTTACACCATTGGTTTTCCAAAGCTCCATTGTACCTCCTACACTTCTATGGGATAGGTTGGAAATTTTTCCCCCTCAATCCCGACTGGTCAGATTTACAAATAAAACACATCATAAAACATATTCTTTCCTTGCAATTTTCTCCAGATCACTCATCCCTTCCGAGAGGAAAAATTTATTCTTTATTTACACTTGTCTCATTGTGCCAATTTTTATTACATTCTTTCCTTTATATTATAACAGCTTAGTTTGAAAGGAAAAGAGAAAACTCTTAAAATTAAAGTGCAATAAAAATACACGCATCTATTTTCTCAGGGTTTGTTTATGTCGACAAAGATGAAGAAGTTAAATGAATGGCTTTTATTCAGATTATTATTTACCATTTATTTATTTATGGAAACTTAAACAGCACTAAATATTTTCGAAAATTTATTTTGTATATTTGAATTTTAAACTATCCAATAATCAAATTGTATTTTTGATTTTTTGTATATATAAGCTTGAAAATTTTAAAATTTAACAATTAACTATTAAAATATTTTTATCTTGTATTAGATAATTTGTTTCTCTATCTATTTTTCGTCAATAATTTTATTTTCATATCTCTTAGGAGGACAACCCGGAAATCACTCTTCTTATCAGCCCAAGATTCGGTATCAGCCAAATTGGAAGCATACGAAATACATGTGTAAGTTTCCTTAACTACTGCTATCTTATTGTTGACATAATTTAATTATTAGTTTACAAGTGTATTTAGCATAAATTTTATAAACATGAATGAAATTTTAAAAAAAGTTAAAGATTTATTTAATAAAATCACTTTGAACTTCTCACAAGTATAACTTAACATCCTCTCAGAGTGTATCTGAAGCCTACATAGTTAAAAATGTCTTTTGAGAGAAATGTCATGTTATTTAATACAAATTGTACAGGATGTGACCATGTACAGCATGGGTTCCCAAACTTTTTTTCTCGTTGACCACTTTCAAAGTTTTACTATTTACGGTAGACCCCTTGTTGCTGCATTTCTACTGTATTCCCAAAACTCCCAAAGAATATCATCCTAAATTGGGGGTGTTAAGAAGAAAAAAATAGTAGCTCATTTTCTTGTGTCCTATTTATTAAAATAATACTTGTCGTAATACAAAATTATAAGCATTTATTATTACAAACAATCAACAATTGACAAAAATCAACAATGAAATCTGCAATGTAAATCAATAATAAAAGATAGTCTATACGTTTAATGAAATGGCGCACGGGCGGCACTTTGCAAGTCTCGACATGTGGTATACACTCTTGTACTATTATCTATTCTTCTATTCCATTCTGTGTTTGAACTGAATCTCGAATATTTTTGAGTTCCTACCTAGTGAATGATGCTACCTGCCTACGTTGATAGGTAAATCCAAGCCAAAATGTTTGTTCCTTATTATGAAAACCAGAAACCTTTTCGTGGACCCCCACTTACAACTTGTGAACCCCTGTTTTCGTTTCACATCTACGTGGACCCTGTGGGGTCTTCTATGGACACCTGGGGTCCACCTGGACCACTTTGGGAACCAATGATGTACAGGATATGCTGTACTCATCTATCTTTGCTTTTAATCAGTGTTGTCAGCGATAAGATATCAAAACAAATATCGCTTAAGACCCATGATCGTGATTAAAATAGAGCCATGTATCTTAAAATATGAACGAACATTTTTGAGAGTTGATAACAGAATGGTCAAGAAAAAAATACAAGATGTAACGCAATTTATGGATACCAAATTACCTATAGAGATTAATGTAGCCTAAATTATGATAACAATCATGTTCTTATTTCAAAAGACCTATGTTTTAAACATAGAGTATTGCACTTTATTCTCAGCTGCAATTCAAGTATATTACTTTATTTTTATGCTTTGATTTAGTAGTTAATACAACATAATTGCGTTGACATATCCTCTTCACATGAATTATACTTTATATTAATAATTTCACAAAACTTTTTTTCTAACAAAATTATGCTGAACCGTTTTTATTTATATTATCAAAAGGATTCTCTATACAAGGAGTGGCCAAGTTCCTTAATAGTTCAAACCATTTTTCAAAATTTAAAAATTTTTCGTGAGCCTTTATTAAATACGTATGTATAAGGGGTGATCAAATGAAAAGGTACGAAACGACGTAAAAACGTAATAGTTAAATATTTGCATATTGCGCCATGGGAGAACGTAGCGAGACATCTCGGGATGTGATTGGAGTCTCTGACTGGGATCGGAGCATGCGCAGGTGCCCGCGTGCACAGGGAGAGCAGAGGCTCTTATCAAAAGCGGCGTCCAAATGATGCGGCAGTCCGAATGAGGACAGGATGTCGTTCGCGTTGCAATATTCGACGATTGAGGAGCAGCGAGGTGTTATCCTATTTCTGACAGCGGAAGGTGAGAAACCAGTGGAAGCATGAGTCGTCACCTCCCCTAAAATGTTCAAAACCGTACCGTCAGCAGGAAAGGTTTTTGTTCACCGTCTTTTTTCGACGTTTAAGGTTTCCGATACTTGTGGAATTCCACGAGCACAGAAAAACCATAAACTCCGATGTGTACTGTGAGACACTCCGACGCCTACGCAGGTCAATCAAGAACAAAAGACTGGGGCTGCTCACGAAGGGTGTGGTTCTGCTCCATGATAACGCGCGTCCACACGTCTCCAGAGTCACACACATGGAACTGGCCAAGTTCAAGTGGGAGACGTTGGACCATCCGACCTACAGTCCGGACATGTCGCCCTGCGATTTCCTCGTGTTTGGCCCACTGAAGAAACACCTGAAAGGGAAGCGCTTCAATGTCGGCATGACGTACTCAAGGACGCTGTGAAGGACTGGGTCTCGTCACGGCCACAGGAATTCTGGGAACAAGGAATCCTGCGGCTTGTTCATCAGTGGGATCGTTGTGCTCAAGCCTATGGTGTATATTTTGAATAAAGTCTACATTTGTACCCACCATGTCATTTTGTACCTTTTCATTTGATCAACCTTTCAAACAACTTTGTGCTTTCATCATCATCCTTTCAACAACTTGCGAAACAACTTTGTGGAACGCTGCATTATTTGGATCTAAAATTTTAAGTACATCTTCCAAGTTTTTTTAATAATCTCTCCCTCATCTACGGGCGTTTTGCATGAGCAGTAACAAAACTAGCTTCGATCACATTATTAGCTTGATTGCTAAAAGGTCCTCAAACTTGATTGTTTATTTAAATTTAATTTTGAAAGAAGCAAATTTATCTGATCTTATTTTGGAATTTGGTGAATATTTATTAGAAAACTGAGAGTATATTTATCGAGAGCCACAAATAATCCTTCAAAGAGCTGCATGTGGTTCTCGAGCCTCAAGTTTTCCACCCTTGCTTTATACAAATAAAGCGTATTGATTGAAATACATGTTTCCTAAACTTTGCTTTAATTCAGCTTATTTGGATCTGACAGAGGGTGAGAATAAATCTCCTATTTATACTCAGTTATTCTCAGTAATGGTACTGAGGAAATTCCTTATGCAAATTAATCCCTTTTCATAAAAAGCATATTTTTCTATTTGTGCCATATCTGAGCATTTGACTTGATACTTTTAATCGTAGGCTTCATAACTGGGCACTACTATTTCAGAAAACACCTCCATACAATGGGACTGTTTCAGCAAGACCCTATCTGCAGGAAATGTCATACGCAAGAGGAAACGGCCAAGCCTATCATTTACGAATGCGAGGCTCTTGCCCTCCCTAGATGAACTTCTTTAGGCATCATCCATACTAGAGAGTGACACCTAGACTCCATGAAAGGGTTATCGGACTTTATTAATAAAGTGGGTGACCCGAGCAACTGGAACTAGGAAACCTTGGGTTTGGAGTGAATAGTACACAATGCTGATAAAACCAGAGGTGCCCAATGACATACAAATCTAACTCTAAGAAGAAGAATGAAGTAGAAGAGAATTTAACTTAAATAACAAGTTTACCAGGGGCATCAACAATAACAGCCTTTGTTTTATGATAAGACTTGGTTCATCTCTTCTTGGCAAATGTATTAAGAAAATCCTTAGACAAATTGTAGTTTCTTTTGGAAAATGTACATTTTCCGAATATTTTCTAACAAGATTGCTCTATCATTGTCAGCAATAATGTAGCAGGAATGATATTGAATGAATTGAAGTCAATTTATAAAATACATGTTACCTAAATTGAGTCTCAATCGAAAATTTCTTGGAGCATTAAATTGAACATTCATTATTTTTCAACCTAATCATTCTCAGTTATTTTTAGCAAAAACGTCAAAGAAATTACTATCGCCAAAGTTTATGGAAATAAATACTTTCTAAATTGGCCTTCAATTGAACATTTATTTGCAAAACTTGGAATTCTGAATTAAACATCTATCTCACAAGAATATTCTCAGCTGTTTACAGCAATATTATCAATGTCGTTCATAAATTGGGGACCTACCATGAAATTTCCTGAATTATGAAGCTTTTACAGAATTTTATCTAAAGCTCAAAATTAAACATATAATAAACTTGACTAATCAAATATCAATTAGTAGGCTCTGTGATCAGATAATACATTCGATGTCTTTGTTATAACTTGAATTGCTTTCATATTTACTGTAGAAATGGTGTAAGAAAAAGTTCTAAAACACCATTTCATTTATGAATTGTTAACAATAAATTGCAATTTTTATCATAATTTTTAATCTCTTACATGGATGCTTTCAAAATTCAGGAATTCTTATTCAGTTCTATTGAATCTTTCTTTTATTCCAAGTTTAGTGTTAAGAAGTTAGATAAGACTGGAATTTTTGGTTAGACTATACTTGAGGGTGCCCCTTGAATTCTCGCCAAGTTTATCGCCAAGCTGGGCGATGTTGTTCTATTTAGGATAACCCTAAACGTTATTCTGAAATCCATTCACGGTTCTGATTGGTTTTCTTCTCAGGATAAATTTAAGCAATTTCTGTAGGTGCTATTAGAGAATTCTGTGTACCTCAAAATGAGGATATTCCAGCAAAATAAAGTGAGTAAACTTTTTTCTTTTTGTATGTGCTTGCTGCATAATTTTTGAAATTTCATTGTGTTTTGGCCGCCCTTACTGTTTGCACAGCGTTCCGCGCGAACAGGCACCAAACAAAAATCGCCAATCTCGCCAAGGGGCACCCTCAAGTATAATTTTACCGAAATTTTAATTACTAACTCACTTTTCTTTTAACCTTGCAGCCAATTACTCTTTGTCGTATTGAAGATTTATCAGAAGCAAAAGTTAAAAAAGAAGATGAAATCTCTTATCTTGTAGAACTTATAATTAAAGAAGTAGATAGACAGGTAAATAAATATACTTTACTCTAGGTTCGGATGCATTAAAAACATCCTCGATTTAGAATCCACAAATGCTTGATGATTGTTGGTTTTGACATTGTATTGAATTTTCCAGAGTCTGCAGTTTAGCATGGAAGAGAAAGAAGCGGAGGAGTTTATTTTACTCCTAAGAGGATATTTCCGCCTTTTTACAGGAAAAGATTTGAATGTTGAATTTGACAAACAGAGCTTCTGGCAAGCGGAGACAGGTGAGATCTGTAAAAAAATTTTATACTTTAACCAATAAATCCTCCAACCTCGTTGACTGAATAAAATCCGAAAATTTGCACAAGTAAAAAAGGCTGCCTGAATATTATTAAAAATCATCCGGTATGTTCTTCAGTCACACAGAAAAATGCTCAAGTTACTCCACAAATGCAAGCAATAAGTGAATTCAAAAAGAAAAAGACTTTCCGGCGGTGGATATTGAAATGACTTTCCACAGCCTTTGGCCGTTGGACTCTATTCCCCACCCCCAGTGACAAAATGACTCCAAAAATTTATTGTCTTTTGTATCTCAACAAAGTGAATAACAATATTTTAATGGAGTTTTAGAAATAATGAAAAGGAAGATATTATACTAAAGACTTAGAAATTAATATAATAAATGAATAAGTTCTTGCTATTTTGAAATAAAATTCATACATAAAACATAAAAAATCAAAAAAATTAAATACAAAACAATTAAAAACAATTAATTTAAAACTGAACAAAAAAAAATTAAACCCCATGGCACGACAGCCCATGTGGGCCAAGGCCTACAATGCCCATAACTGTTTTCATGACCGAAGCCCCTGGGGTGCGAAGCATATGTCCCAGTTAGGTGGTCAGCCTAACGTAAGACCCCCAGTGTTTAGTTTCCAAGCATGCTTGGTACTCAGTGAATCGACCCACTGAAGGGATGAAAGGCTGAGTCAACCTTGCTCAGCCCGATGATCGAACCTCGGACCTGTGTCATGGGAGCGTGAAACGCTGCCACTAAGCCACTGGGCTTCAAAAGGATGCCAACGGCACGTGGTGTTCCCAGGTGATCACCCTCCCAAGTACTGACCGCGCCCGATGATGCTTGACTTCGGTGATCAGACGAAAACTGAACGGATTTTAATTAAACTGAACAATTAAAATTAAATAATATTTTGTATTAGTGTAACATATTTGGAAGAAATTTATGTTGTCATTTCTAACCATTTTGGGAAAGGGAATATGAATTCCAGGTATGTGTCTAATTTAACAGGGTAATATGGGCAGGACACCTTGAGTCTGCAAAACTTTTTTTGACTAATTTTACTGATAGTTTCAGCATATATTGCATTCGTAAATCAGAAATTGAGTAACCTTAACTTCATGAAAAATTATCTAATATGTTTCTGATTGTGCAGATATTGTGTATAAAGTTTGAATACCATTATTTATTCCGTATAGCAAAGTAAAGTAAAGTTATGGCCTAGAAAAATGATGTGACTTTAAATATGACTCGAATTAAAACATCGAGATTAATAATTTAACCTTGAATGATTTTTGTACTTACAGCACAAAAAATAATTATATATACAGTATGTCCACTAAAGTCCCGTGCCACCCTCTTAACTTCAGAAACGGCTGCTACTATATTCATAAAAGTGGTGTCTAGGTATAGTAAAGTAGCTATGTGCTACTGAATAAAACAGACTACTGCGCCACCTGGTGGAAAACTGCGGAGTTAGCATTCCTATCTCGAAAACGGAACGAGATAGAGAGAAAAAGTGATCTACAAGGTTGTAGAGCATCCTCGATTTAGTACGAAAAGATACCTTGTAGGCATTAATGTGAAGAATACAACGGTTAAAACGCGCATTTGTTGTTTCGTGCTGTGACGTGACAAAACGATCTAAGAAAGAAAAAAAGCAAATAGTTATAACAATATACTTTATTTAAGATGTTCAAACTTCTCACTGTCAGTTGCAATGCACATTTGGATCCTCGCTTGAAGATCACGTTGCACACGTTGGAACAAGTGACCGTAATGCGTCGTTCAAGGTCCTGCAATTTTTGTGAAGGGGTCGCATACACCTGCTGTTTCAAGTATCCCCACAGGAAAAAGTCCAGTGGAGTCAGATCAGGAGAACGTGGAGGCCACTCTTCGAAACCGCCATACCCTAGTATTTGGTTGCCAAATTCTTTGACGAAGTGCTGCTTCACTGGAGATGTCTAGTGAGCAGAAGCACCGTCATGTTGAAACCATAGATTTTTAAGATTAAACAACGGCAGGTTCTCCACAAACTCAGGCTATTACCTTCTGTAGCAATTGTAAATATCGTGCATCCATTAACGTGCCATTGTAAAATATTGGGCCTATCAGCTTGTTATTGTAAATTGCGCACCAAACGTTAATAGCATGCCGCATTTGATGTCAAACGTCGACGAAACATTTAGAATTTTCCAGCGCCCAGTAATGGGTGCTTTGCCTATTGTACATGCCATTCCGAGAAACGCATGCCGCATCCGTCCACATTATATCTGCCAAGAATGTTGGTTGGATCTGAATCTGATTCATGACGAAGTTGCACCATGCATAGCGTCGTTCGGCATCCCCGTCCACTAAAACCTGTTCAGGCGTTGGTTAGTATGAATGAGCACCTAATTCGCTTAAGATTTTCCAAACCTGACTTTTGGAGAGACCACAGTAGTTGACTGATCTCTCTTACGCTGCATTTCGGATATGAGAGGGCATATGCTAATACCTCATCTGGTTGAACTTGTCATCCTACCTTAGCTGGTCTTCCAGATCGAGGTCGACTAGTAACGCAACCTGACTTCCTTAAACGTTTTACAACAGTTAAGATTATTTGATGAGAAGGATGTGGGCCTGCAGAGAATCGTTGGCGGTACAACCTTGCTGCTGATCGTGCCTTCCGTTGACATTCACTGTACAGTAAAACCACCTCACAATACTCAGCTTTGGAATACTCAGCCATGACCATGAGTATCAACATACTACAGCCCCAAGAAGATGTCTTTTTTATAGCTGTATCAGGTGAACAGGCGTGACGTTTCTTACGTATTTGCATACTGCATACCAATTGTTGAAATTATTTTTTATACCTTCGTTCTTCCCATTTCGAAATAAAGGTGAAAAATGTAATTACGAAAATGATTTTTTGTTTTTTCAAATATGCACGCGTACGCTGTGCCACATCTCAGCACGAAACAACAAATGCGCATTTTAACAGTTGTATTCTTCACATTAATGCCTTCAAGGTATCTTTTCATACTAAATCGAGGATGCTCTACAACTTTGTAAATCACTTTTTAACCTATCTTGTTCCGTTTTCGAGATACAAATGCTAACTCCACAGTTTTCCACCAGGTGGCGTGGTTGGTGGTTTTATTCAGTAGCGCATGGCTTCTTTACTATGCCTAGACACCACTTTTATGAATACAGCAGCAGCCGTTCCGAAGTTAAGAGGGTGGTAAGGAACTTTAGTGGACATACTGTATAAATACGTATGTGTAAGGAGGGGGTGTTGTATGTGTATGTATGTATGCATGCATGCATGTACGTATGTTTGTATTAGGTGTCTACCGGAAAGTTCTATCCATTTTTGGAATAAAACAAATACAAATTTTTCGTAACTTCCATAAATTTTATTAAATGAGATAATTGCCATTATTATAAATGGCTTCTTGCCAGAGTGAGGAAAATATTTGTGTCCCATTTCTGAAAAATGTTTCATCTTTTCATGCGAAAAATTGAAGCTGTGCTTGATTGATATCTTCTTCGGTTTTGAAATTTTGCTTTCCAAGAAATTTTCAAAAGACAAAAACAAGTGATAACTGTAGAATGATAAGTCCAGAGAATATAGTGTATGCGACAGAATTTCAAAGCCTAGTTCTGCATTTTTTTTGACTAACTCTTTTCTTGGCCTCTTTCTGGAACTGCTATTTCTCGGAACATCGCTGGCCTCTTTTCTTGGACTACTCACTTTAAATTATCCAGTTGCTGACAATACTTTTCCGAAATGAGCTTTTCGTTCAGTTTGTAATTGCTCATAATCTGTTCGTCCTCAAATGTTCCTACCATATACACAACATTCTCTTATGTAGCGTCAAATTTGTTTTAGAGTTAGAAGGGCTAGGTTTTCCTCACAATATACCCTTTTCCTTATGATGTTTTTGTGTAGGTAATCCATTTTCCATACCCAGTTATCAGCCAGTTCAAGAAGGCCTCCATTTTGTTCCGAACATGCTGGAATAGGGATATGATAACTCAATCATCAAAATTCTTCCGACTTAATCCATGCGTCACCCATTTTGAATATTTTCATAACAACCCTATCTTTCGAATGTGGTCCGAAATATGGTTTTCAGAGCTGAATTAAATTTTCTGGGATTTCCGTTGTTGTCAGAAAAAGATCTTTCTCTAACATGGTTTTATCAACATCGTCTCATCAGTTAATTGATAGAATTTTCTGGTATACTTATATATATATATATATATATATATATATATATATATATATATATATATATATATATATATATATATATATATATATATATATATATATATATATATATATATATATATATATATATATATATATATATATATATATATATATATATATATATATATATATATATATATATATATATATATATATATATATATATATATATATATATATATATATATATATATATATATATATATATATATATATATATATATATATATATATATATATATATATATATATCTTGAAATCATGGTGTTTTAACTGTAAAATGTTTTGCAGTGCCTAGTTTCCACAACAGACATGTCGTGAAAGAAGCTCCCTGGAGTTATCCTCCTCGGCCGAACAGCTCTGGACTGAGAACTCTCGATTTAGCAATACCACCTCCGTCTTATTTGCCATGTGAGGTGAGTCGATCATTGATTTAATTTCTTAAAATAATATGCTAGTTGATCAAACACAATATGAATACAAATTGTAATAAAGACCACAAGTGGCATTTAAAATTTAGAAATTTATGGTAACATTAAAATAGCGAAGGTAGAAAACAAAATTAAGACTGATGGAATGTATTTTTAATTATTATATAAAATAATTTTAAGCATGGTTCATATGTAATATGTAATATAATTTTAAATATTTTAATATAATAATAATATTTCTTAAAATGGAATCTGTGTATAAGAGATGATCAAATGAAAAGGTACGAAACGACACGGTGGGTACAAATGTCGACTTTATTCAAAATATACACCATAGGCTTGAGCACAACGATCCCACTGATGAACAAATCACAGGATTCCTTGTTCCCAGAATTCCAGTGGCCGTGACGAGATCCAGTCCTTCACAGCGTCCTTCAGTACGTCGTCCGACATGGAAGCGCTTCTCCTTTTCAGGTGTTTCTTCTGTAGAACAAATACATGGAAATCGCAGGGCAACATGTCTGGACTGTAGGTCTGATGGTACAACATCTCCCACTTGAACTTGGCCAGTTCCATGTGTGTCACTGTGGAGACGTGTGGACACGCGTTATCATCTAGCAGAACCACACTCTTCGTGAGCAGCCCCAGTCTTTTGTTCTTGATTGACCTGCGTAAGCGTAGGAGTGTCTCACAGTACATATCGGAGTTTATGGTTTTTCTGTGCTCGTGGAATTCCACAAGTATCGGACCTTAAACGTCGAAAAAGACGGTGAACAAAGACCTTTCCTGCTGACGGCACGGTTTTGAACATGTTTAAGGGGAGGTGACGACTGATGCTTCCACTGGTTTCTCACCTTCCGCTGTCAGAAATCGGATAACACCTCGCTGCATCTTCAATCGTCGAATATTGCAATGCGAACGACATCCTGTCCTCATACGGACTGCTGCATCATTTGGACGCCGCTTTTAACAAGAGCCTCTGCTCTCTCCTGCGCATGCTCCGATCCCAGTCAGAGACTCCAATCACATCCCGAGATGCCTCACTACGTTCTCCCATGGCGCAATATGCAAATATTAAACTAGTTACGTTTTTACGTCGTTTCGTACCTTTTCATTTGATCACCCCTTATATCATTTAAAACTAATTTAAATTAAATAAATGTAAGTACTAATCAGTGAAAATGCTTGGCATTTGATAGTTATTCATAGTTTTTTTAAGATTTTACCAAATTTTCAAGTAAATTAATAAAAGCAGAGTAACTTTAACCAAATTTTAACGATTTTCAAATATAAGATGTTTTTAACAATAAATACTGTATTAATCATAGAACCCATTTTAATATTAGCCTACTATACAGAAAAATCAATCTTCATCACATCATAAAGGTTTTTATTCCCCTTATTTCTTTGATTTACAGTGTGACTACGATTACTTGTACAAAACTAGAGGTTTATAGACAAGTTTTAGGGCATTACAATTAAAATTACTGCACCATTTGTTTGGACAGTTACAGTTTTCCAAATTCAAAATAGTATTTTACGATAAATTCATTGCGTGATTAAAAAAAGTGAACACGAATCGATAAAATATGTTGATAAAAAATTATAATAACATTCGTTCAAAAAAAGTATACTTATTCTTTTCAATACCATGTAAAGTAAAAAGATTTCTCATAATTATCTTGAGTAATTCAGTGAAACCAGTAAAGTCATCTACGGAAAGAAGTGATATTTTACTAATGATAAATTCTATAAAACATTTTAAGGAATGTTGAGAATTATTTACGATTTATATTAAAAAGTAAAAGCTCATTTTTATTTCAATATATTTTAACAGCAATGTGACTTTAGGAAGAAGAAATTCACTTGTGAGTAAATTTTCAATTTGTGTCATACATTTTCAAAATCCAAATAATTTAGTGGTGAATTCCATTACTTTTCTTTTAATTCAAGACAACGTATTATATTATTTATTAAGATTTTTTTACTTGTAACCTTTGACGAGTTAAGTATTCCAAGAAATAGATTTATTTCATTATAAGCCAACGACAACTACATTTTTTCTTGTATATATATATACATATATATAGATATCTATTGGGAGCTTTTAGAATTTTTTGAACTCAAAATAAGTGCAAAATAGGTCAAAGCTCTTGCCTAACTAATCTTTAATTTGACTCTTGAGAGAGAATTCGTGATTTTGGCACCAAACATAGAAGTACCATTTCCACCAAAACTTTGATAATCTTAGCCTTTGCCGATAATGCGATTCAGCATAAGCTCATAAATTTTATACGAATGAAAAATCCAAAGCTGTAAATGTACTCTTTCTTTGGGAAAAATTCAGTAAAAATGCATCTGATTAGTAACGAAAAAACTGAAAATATGCTAACTACTAAATTCCGAACAAGTTATAAGAATCAGGTGATCGAATATTATCAAATTTGAGCTGATTGATACCCTGGTTATCCTAATATTCTTGTATAATTTTAATGAATGATATAAAATGTGCATTGAAATAAAAAGATATACCTTCACTGTTTATCAATGATCTTAGAATCTAAGAACTTTTTTAAAGTCAAAATTAATTTTAAAAAAGATGAATTAATCTATATTAGGCTTGAGCTTACTTGATAATAAGATATATAGTTTTCAAATATATTCAAAAATACAATATTCTTACAACGTTCTGTTGTGGTTGTTGTCGTGTGCCAGCCAGGATGGCAATATGGGGTGCGCTGCTCGACTTTTTCAACTAAACCCTATTTTGGTGTGGAGTCCGATTTCTTCAGTACACACATGCCATAGGGACCCGTTTATAGGGTAGGCAACCATTCACACAAGGAAAAGACGAAGACAGGATAGATAGAGAAAGAAAGTACATCCATGCCCGCACTGGGATTCGAACCCAGGACCTCCTTATCCGTAGTCAGGGACTCTGACCACTAGACAAGGCGGGTGGCTTGCGAAGTTCTAATTCAGTGAATTAAGCAAATTTTGCTTAAACTTTGTCACAAAAACATATAAATTAAAATCCTTCTTTTATGAGAGGTATTTCGATGAAATCATATTTTAGAATCTAAATTTTCCTCTATTATGGAAAATTTAGAACCTAGACTGGCTATTATTGGAAACAATTCTTCGGAAAAATGTTTCTGATCATTGTCAGTAAATTACCAGAACGCATTATTCGTACATACAGGGAAATAAAAGGAGTTTTTTTTTTTGTGTTCCGCGTCATAAAAGTTTCTTTACAAATGTGATGTAGTCAATATATTGAAAATTATTTCTTATTTAGTAAAATATTTATCAATATTTTTGTAAAAAGAAAGGAGAACTTATAATAAGCAAATCAATGACTTGTATGATAACTAATATAACCTTTAATTTTCATCCTTTTAAATATCATGTGAACTTTATTTTTCACAAATTATCTGGAAATGACAATTTTTCCATTTTTCAAAATATAAGTTAGGGATTCATTTTTATAGAATTAAATTATTAATTTTTTTCAGTAATAATAATCTCTTTAATTGATGATGATGATAAAAAGAAAAGATTAAAATTCAAATTCCCTAAGGCATAATTCTAAATAAGATGAGCATATATATAAAAGAATATTTCCAAATGTATTAATGTGAATTTAAGAAGGGGTGTTCTAAAGAACATCACTATGATTTATACTGAGATTTATAGAATTCTGTAATATAAAATGTTATATATATATATATATATATATATATATATATATATATATATATATATATATATATATATATATATATATATATATATATATATAAACAAACAATAAAACGCACTGAGTCATTCAAAAGATTATTTTCAGTCAGAGCTGACCATTACTTCAATTCAACAATTCATGTTTCCTATTCCTTTTTACTCAGAGTGTAATTATTTATAGTATACTTCCGGATATATTTAAAAATTGTAGGTCCTTTTTTTTAGTCAGTCCTCAAAATCTACGGTTTTTGATATAAAAAGTTCACAGAAAGTTTGTAAATTTTGAAAATAGTAAAGAAAAGTCGGCGATAATCTCGACAATACAGATCGTTGTTGTTGTTGTCATGTGTCAGCTAGGCTGGCATTATGGGATGCGCTGCTCCACTTTTCCAACTTTTTTGGTGTGGAATCCAACTTCTTCAGTACACACTTGCCATAGGGACCCGTTTAGAGGGTAGGTAACCATTCACACCTCATTCAAACAAGGAAAGGACAAAGACAGGATAGATAGATAGAGAAAGTGCATCCATGCCCGAACCGGGATTCGAACCCAGGACCTCTCTACCCGCAGTCAGACACACTGACCACTAGACAAGTTGGGTAGCTGACTATACAGATTAAATTTATTGTGTAAAATTCAAGTTTTATTTGGTAGAAAATGTAAATCTTAAAAGAAAGTATGAATAAAAATAAGGCTTGCAGCTATTCAAGCATTACATTACTTAACACACGAATTCTAGGAGCCATTGTAGCTTAGAGGTTAGGGCATCGTCCGGAAAGGCAGGGTTCGATTCCCAGTGCTGCCAAAAGACCCAACGGGTGCATGCGATACACGTGCTCGTTAAATATGTGGAACCGAAAGTCCTGTGCTAAGTTGTTGAGCAGTTACCATGAGTATAAGGGTCTGGTTAAAATTTTCTTCCTCTTTAGATCTATGTCAAAATTGAAGGAATGGATCATTTGGTGGTGCCATCTATAGGAGAAGTTTAGAGCAAATTCGCGTACTTTCACCTTTCTTAGTGCTCTCATTAAAACGAAAGACGCTCCCCACTGACTTCAATTCGCATAGCCATCAGCATAGTGAGCTTGGCTTATCCGAGTGTCATAAGTAACAACAAACGGATTCTAAATGCATGAGAAAATTGTTCTATTTCCTTAGAACAAGCGACAGTAAGATTATGACTCTCTATTTAAAAAAACAACTTCTATAAAATTTAAAGTACCTTGGCCAATAAAAAGGAAATATGCAGATCCAGAATCTCATTTATTATTTTTAAAAATCTTGTAATTATGTGTACAGCTAGAGATAGAATTTTATTGCACTAAGCACAAGAAAGAATCTCATAATGAATTTTGCTAATTCCTTTTAAACTTATTGCTGCAAGAGATGTGAATTCATAAAAATTTAACCATTTTTTTTCCATTTTTCATTTACGGTAAAATTTGAATATTTCAATAGTTTTCTCTTTTTAATAAAAATACTCATTTTGTACCATTCATACTTGAATAGTTTCTCAGATTTTTCTGTCTTGGAAAAAAAAACTTCTCTGATTTTAAGAGAAATTTTTAAAAATTTTGATAAAATTTCACCAAGCAAAAGTTTTCTTAATTATCGCTATACATTTTCAAATTTAGTCAGTTGTGTTTTAAAACATCTTGGAAAAAATGTTTTTGAAGAAATTATGTATGTTTATTAATATTTTTCTTTCGATTTAATAAGAATTTGTAATTTTAAGCATTTTTAAATATTTTAAGTTTGCTAAGTATTTTTTTGACTTAATTTTTCTCAAGTTTGCTTCTTGTAACACCCATTATTTACTTTTTTTCAATAAAATCTCCCTTAAGAATTTTGAACTACATTTAATGTCACTATTTAATTCTTAAAAAATATATAATTAATTATTGTGATATGCATGAAAAAGGGTTTTAAAAAACTATATACACATGGTGATGATCTCAATTCATCCGTTCATGTCAATGATAAAACTTGAAATCTTCCATACTGTAGAATAAATATATAAATATTTTTTTGAATGCCAAAAAAATGTGGACTAAGAAGGAAATGATTAATATTTCACAAATATCTTAGGAATTATATAGAATCCAAGAGATAAATCGATATAATACATATAAAATACATTGCCGATATGGGCCGTGGTAGCCTAGTGGTTTGAGTATCGGCCACTGGGCGACCACGGGTTCGATTGCCAAAGTCCCACCGAGTACATGCGATATACGTACTCGTTAAATCTGTGGAATCGAAAGTCCTGTGGTCGGTCGTTGAGCAGTTACCATGGATGCATTGGTCTGTAGAAACTTACTCAATGTCAGAATTCAAGAAGTAGATCTTCTGGTGCTGCCATCTATCGGAGGATTTGAAGAGCAAAATTCGTACTTTCACCTTCATAGTGCTCTGATTAAACGAAAGATGCTCCCAATTAACTTAAATTCGCATAGCCAAGGCATAGTAGCTTGGCTTGTCCAAGTGTCATTAGTAACAATAACAACACAGTGGCGATTCATTTCGAATGGCTAATGATAACTTTTATATTTTCTTTTTTGACGTGGGTGTTTTTATTAGAATTCATTGAGCTTGTATCTTTAATAAGAAATAAAATTAAGAAGAATGCTATTATTTGCTTTCTGGCGCAACAAACACATATTTTATTTTTCTTTAAGGTAAAATATTTGTTTTTTTTCTATAATTCTATTTTTCTTTATATTTTGGATAAAAAAAAAGTTTAATGCCACTTTTCAATTTTTTTCAAACTAATATTTGCATATTTGTATAATGATAAAAAAAGTAAATTAATAGAATAATCTGAGCATTTTACATTCTTTACAAAATAGCTTTCGTCATTCTATAAACGGCGCCTGTTCATTATATTCAATTCTTAGTAAAGGTATAAAATTATACACGCACATATTTTTTATTCTTAGCTTGTCAACGATTGGCATTTTATAAAACTCCCAAGCACATTTTATAGAATGGAAACTCTTTATGTATAGGCAATAACACATACATTATATTTATTTCGTGGAATTTCGGTTATTACAAGAAAATAAAAAATTATTTTTGTCATTTGAAAGGAAACTTAATGAAAATAATGTCATGGCATTCTAAAAAATTATAGTGATTTCCTCCCTTTTTCAGAAATTCTTGTGTATTATTGAGTAAAATATTGCTTCCTTTTATAAAACTATTCTTTTGCATATTGAGGATTCTTTTTTTATGCATACTTTTCACAAGTAATCACTTTTTTCCAGGAACGTTCTTATGCAAAGCAATCACCGAAACAAAAATTAGCAAAGCCTGTGATATCATCCTCTTCCTCTTCTGTGGACCACAACATGAACGAAACTTCCTATGAACAACAGCAACGCAGCAAAGAGAGCAAAAGCGCCCTCTCGCAGGAGGAAGTGCGAAGAGCTTTGCCCTACAGACCGGTCATCGATGAAAGGCATCCCGGAATCGATTACCAAACCGTCATATCGATGGAACTGCTAGAAGACAGCTCTGGGGACGTGGACGTGGACATCTACGAGGCGAAGAACGACGAGGTCATCAAGAGGGTGTCCGAGATGAGCCAGATCATCAGCAACGTCGAGTCCTACTTGTCCAACGATGCTCATCCGGAGCAACCGAACCTGAAGGCCGCCGACTCGCTGCTGCTGCTCTCTCAATCCGGAGACAACGCTGAAGCCCTCAAGTCCATTGTCTCGGAAGTTGACGTTTCCCCATCCGAAAGCGACACGGACAGCACGCCGAACGAGAGTCCGCTGCACAGGTCCACCCCTCTTCGAAATTCGATTAATGGGACTCATGGCATGATCAGGAGAGACTCTAGTTTTGGTCTGCACAGTCCAGATTTGCTCCCCACCATCAGTTCAGGCAACAACATACTGGACATCCTGAAGCAGCTGCAGATGGAGGAGATCCCCATTTCGGAAGAGACGCTGTGCTTGGATCCGGACATCATTGATCTGACCATGATTCCACCCCCGATCACCCCCGACATGGAGACGAGGATGCTCGCCGAATCTCCTCCAGGTGCTCCCCCCGCCGCCTTCCTGGACGTTAAGGTGTTGAGGACGGAGCTAGAAAAGTGCTGCAAAGTGACCAACGAACAGTCGGAATGTACAACAGGTGGAACTGCGGAAAATAATGAAAGTGAAGACAGCAGTAAGTTATTGGCATTGATGCTTTTTTACTTCTTGTTGGCTTATCCTCCTTAAGGCAGTCCGCAAATTCGTAGATGATCGCATGAGACTTGTCTCCCGAGGCTAGCTGAGTATCTCGCGAGAATCGCATCAGACCAAATGACGTCATTGATGTCTTAGTTACGTCAGAAAAGGGGTGGAGCGCGAGACGATTCTTGATTTCAAGCAGATTTGAAATATCTGGCAACTTTCCACAAGATAGAGCTCTCATTGGTTTAAAATTCCATGACGTCAGATACAACGTTTTAACTACGTCACACTATGACATTGAAGAGATAGCATTTGTTTACTATAAGACGGCGTCTTAATAGGATTGTACCGAATTTGCGGTCTGCCTTAAGATCTGACATTTGTCAGATCAACTCCATTAAATAGTTGACAGTTAAAGTCAATATCTAGCAGGTGATTTGAATATAAATCCTTCCGGGAAAGTTCGACGCAATCCAGAATATGTTTCGGTTTTGTCAACAAAGTCATATGGAGGAGGCAGTTTCTGTTGGACCGAGGTCTGAAGCACCCACGCACAAATCCAAAGGTAGAAGTCTGTCTATACTCCATTGCCGGCAGGTATTAACTGAGAGTAATGGAATGGCCTTCACGTCATGGTGACCTTGCCAGGAGAATTCTCTCCCGGCGTACTTCGCCCGTTCCGCCCAGGTACACCCCTCACCGACTTTGAGGCGACTTGCAGGATTTGAAGGGTTTTTTACTTACTAGACTTGATTGAAACAAACATATACGTTGTTCTTCCTGCAATGCACATATTTTCTCACCAGTCCTGAAAATATTCCTCCCACAAAACTAATTGGCTAAAAACACCTTCAAAGTATCTTTTTCTATTGCGGTTATTGTTTCTACTAATACTCTTCGATTGCATATAACATACTAAAATCTTTTTGATAAACGCATTTATAAGGAAAGTTCTATAAATGTATTTACTTCATCAAGATTAAAGTATCACCTAATATATTAAAATGGGAAAGAATAAATAAATTAAATGTTACCTACCAAAAGTTTAAATTACAATATTACACAATATTTTTTTAATTATTTATATATTTGGCATATCTAGGAATTATAAGTAAAATTCCTTTATAGAAAGAACAGTCATGGTATACACGAAACCATCCACAGTTAAGAACAATTCATTGCAATAAAATAAAGTGAAAAAAAGTATTTCGAAACAATATTAAATGTAAATGTATAATGCAAATGTTCCATTTTAAAATAGCAATACATCAACATATGCCAACTTTAATTAACAACTTATGAATTTCAAATTTGTTAAAGATTATAATATGTATTGTATTCTTTTGATACACACATTAAGTGAAACATAACTGTGTCATGTGACAGAGACAACAATATGGGTGTTGACCTAAAGGAGAAATTAATTTGAGTTTTGTCTTCTAAAATGTTGATTCTCAATATTTGCTGTTGAGAGATGCTATCAATTTTTTAATGTAAAAATTTTATTAGTAATCCTCTGTCTGTGAAAACTTACTGGTTACTAGAATTTTCATCATAAAATAGAAATCATTCTTTGCCATGAAAGATTTAAATGATAATTTGCCAGCAATTTATTTAAGTGACGAATATCGTGCAAATGAAAACTAATTTATTCTTTCGATAAATTGTACTGTTAAATTATTTAAATTACTTGATTTATAAATTCAATTTCTTCATAGACATTATGCTGCCTTTGACTCATGTGCAGTTTTCGTAAATGGAAGAAAATATGATATTAAGCGACAAGCTTGATTCAGCAAACTCATATGACTATCTTGTTGTTGTTGTTGCATGCCCCCGAGGTCAGCAGCGCTAGACCAGGTCCATGAGCACGTACACCTTCAAAAGGTCCAGTACCATAAGTGGATTCTCTACCAGATCTCTCCTTGTTGTTGCATGCCCCCGAGGTCAGCAGCGCTAGACCAGGTCCATGAGCGCGTACACCTTCAAAAAGTCCAGTACCATAAGTGGATTCTCTATCAGATCTCTTCTGGAGAGACCAAGGCATTGAAGAATAAGTTCAGAAGAGGCCTGTTCATTTAAACACTTGAAGCAAATTTCAAATTTCTTCGTACCCTTGAAGAATTTCAAGTTACTAAGATGGCCACTTGTGAAACCGGCAATAGCTGTTTGTTCTTGTCTATTAAGACCAGTAACCAGGGAAGCACCTGGATGCGCGCAGCGGTACCAATGATGCTCAGGCGGGACAATCCAAGTGGTTTTATTCTCGTGTTTAATGATAACTGTCTTTCATTCATCAATCAACCATTTTTACGTTTGCGGTATCACTGTAGAGGACGTTTGGCATTAACATCGCAAACAAGATGTTTTGAAATTGCTTCTGTACCGTAAATATTCCGCTTATAAAAAAAAAGATGTCACTTTTAAATAATTATTGACACTTAAAAGTTCAGATGTTGATTGAGTGCTGCTGTCACATGGCTGCAACTGTCTTACTTTAAGAGATTACAATATACCCTTCGTTTTCTTTCAAGGATTTTCTCCTTTCGTCCATTATTTTACTTTGTTGAACTTGTCTTGATGAACTGTGTATACGTTGTTATGTCTTAAGTTCCAGTGGCTTTAGGAACGCTTGAATACTGGGACTCGGATCCTTATAATGTTTTTTTTTCCAATGCGGGCACAAGAGGGTTGAACCCTATGCCACTACAAGCCCAGAGACTGCTACTCATTTGTCGTTATCCAGCGGGCACCTGTGAACCAAATCACGGAGGCGATTAGCGTTACCCATGCCATACCACCACAAACTCGTTTATAGGGCGGGCCACATTCATACAACATCTCAGAAGAAAGGACTGAGAGAACAGAGAAGGAAAGAAACATCCATGCCAGAACCGGGATTCGAAACCGGGACCAACAGCTCAGGAGTCAGGAACGCTAACCACTCAGCCAATCGGTCGGCCCTTATAATGCAGTCTGTTTGAGAGTTTGTGAGGTCTTCAATTTTACGCTTTGGACAAAAATTCAGATATATAACTTTACTATAGCTAACACAAAATACCGTGATATGCATTTTCTAACGTTAAAAAAATTGCTGCTAGGATTATATTTCATTTCCTACTCGAAACGCATGTTTAAATGTCAATTTTTTTTCACAGGCACTTAGGTGTTTCTGTTATTTTGTGTACCATCCGTATGTCTTTGTGAGTATTTGTATGAATGCTTGTATGTGTGGGTGTTAAAAGTTAATTTTAAATATTAGTAAATGATTTTTATCAAGATTAAAAAATTGGAAAAATAAAATTATCGATGTATGATAATTTTACTGTCAAATACACTTAATTATTTACTATATATACAGGGTGATAACATTATACTCTTGAAAAAATTGTTTTGCTTTTGATTGGTTTAATTCATGTCCATCACTTCTAATGAAAATTTCATTTGCTTAAGAGATCTTAATGTTCGTAAAATAAATAGGCAGTTTTTATTTCCTGTTTGAAATAATATGCCAAACAACCAACGACAAATAATTGCTTTATTTGAAGCAGGATTAAAGTTAAATCAGATTGCCAGAAAGCTGGATATTCACAGACAAACGGTATCAAGTACTATAAAACGATTCTTGAAACTTTGCCATGACGGTGATAGACCCCGAAAACCAAAAAAAATAATAATAATAACTGTAAATACAAACGAAATTCGCAAAATTATTAAGAAACAAATTAACCGAAATCCAAGAAACTCAATGAGAAAAATAGCTAATATATAATAGGTATTAAAAGAACAGTAAATAGGCATCAAAAGAGAATCAGTCAGACAAATTGCCAGAAGTAGAACTTGGACTTCAGCCATATAAACTTTGAAAAGTACAGAAACTAACTGTAGCAAAATAAGCGTACACGGTTGCAAAGATGTCGAGATCTCCTTCGAAAGTCCGCAAAAGGCGCATGGAAGCATTTCATCTTCACGGACGAAAAACTTTTCACAATTGGACACAATTTTATAATCGACAAAATGACCGTTACTGGTCATCTGATCGTCCTGGAACTTCCGCAAGAGTAGAACGTCAGTAAATACCACAGTCAGTTATGGTTTGAGGAGACATTTCTAAATCTGGATAAACTCCTCTGGTTTTCATAGATGAAGATATCAAAATGAATAAGACCATGTACTGCAATGAAATTTTACAGTCGGTTTTACTTCCTTGGTGCCCAAAAACATTTTAAAAATAGCATCTGGACACTTCAACAAGATTCTGCCCCTTTTCATAGAGCAAAAGCTACGCAAGACTGGTGTCAAAGACAATATTCTAAGTCACATCGAAGTTTTGAATACCTGTAGGCAACTCGTAGAAGACATACGCTAAATTCAACTGACTGATGAACTGCGCCCAGTTAGCATATAGTGTTTGCGACGTCTAAAGATTCTGCATTATCGAGATCCAAGGGGGCCATTTTGAAAATAATTAAATATGTTGTATCTAAGTAACAAATGACTTAAGTAAAGCTAGTTTTCTGAAAATAAATTCCATGTTTTAAGTTTAATACAATAGTTTTTTGTCAACAGGATAAAGTTGTCACCCTGTATTTATATTATGCAAGTAAAATAAAGAAAATTGTTACTTTTATTTACCTTTAAAATGTTTTATTTAAAAATTCATTAAAGTAATAATTTTAGCAAAAAATCAAAAAATATTATTATTTATATATTATATATTAACTATGGTATATACGTAATATATACAATAGTTTATATATATTTATATATATCTATATATATATATATATATATATATATATATATATATATATATATATATATATATATATATATATATATATATATATATATATATACTATTTATTATTTAACTCTAATAAATGTTTCTAAAATATTTTATATTTATTTAAAAACACGTCGATTATTGTACTTAATTATAGAACTCTATATAAATTGAGTATATGTTATATCAAATTATAACATAAAATCCATTTACAGATTCTATCTTATATAATTTGAATAATTTTAACATAATGTTCAAATTGTATAACATAAACTGTAAAAATAAAAGTAATTAATGCTGAAACTATATTAAAAAGCAATTGTGTAAAATAATTAACTGTATTTAATTAAGGTATTTTGGAAGGCAATACATTTTATTTGGTAGGACTGCTTTGTTCACAGTGGAAAGTCTGAGCTTGATACCAACCCTATTTCAACGATGAGAATGGGATTTTGTTTAAACTTTCACATCTGTGGAGAACAATACGATTTTCCCTCATTTTTCTCTTTGAAGTATATGAACGCGCCATTGAATTATATGGCGCGTTAAGTGTCTTTCGAAAGTAATATTAAAAAGTCATCAAACATTTTCAGCTGTTTGGCTTCCTAAATGTGGTATCAAATGTTTACTATTCTGAATTTTTAAATAAAC
>JAJQOW010000017.1:6824907-7084907 GCA_037975125.1 Latrodectus hesperus | reverse complement strand
ATATATATTTTTACTTGTATGTATATATAAAAATATATATATATTTACGTAAAAATAAAATTGTACATATCAAAAGTGCAGTGAATTAATAAAGTTTATGGTTGTTTTGTTTAGATTTTGTCAAATAAATCATTAAAAAAAATTAAAAATTTGAAAAGGGAAAAGATTTTAATTAAAATACAAATTTTATAAAATTATATTCCTTGTAACTTCTATTTCAATAAATTTTTCTTTTCGGCATTTTTGATAGGTTTAAAAGGGAAATATATACTACATGTTTTATTATTTATAGTAGGTTAAAATAAAGTTAAATAAAAATGTTGAGAGAGAGAGAGCGATTTAATAAATTACAAATTAGGATTAATAATTATTCTAATTTATAGTTTACCAAATTAAACACAGCCCTCATACTTCCAAATAATATTAAAATTTAATTTTTATAACTATAAAATGTTACAGTATATAATTTCAAATATCGAATCATAAAAATTTTTTAGTTTTGAGAGTAATTATTTTAATTTGAAATACTTAATATCTAAATTAAAAATTCAGTTTGTTTAAGCAATGTAAGAATATTAATTTACATAAAACTATTTAGTAGTTATGATTACAAATTCTATCGAAACACATAAAAATGAAGCTAAATTTTCATTACAAAATACATAAAAAAGTAAAAGGAAATTCTTTTTTTTTAATAAAAGGAAAACTAATAGTTAATACCGTATTTATGCGAATCTAATGCGCCATCGAATCTAATGCGCATCCCCATTTTAAAACCTTAAATAATAAAAAAATTGTTTGTCGGTGAATGCAATGCGCATCAATGGCATGAGAAATTGATTGAATCTTATTTTATACAACAATGGATTTGTATATAAACTATCAACCAATGGTATGATAATTTTATTTAAATTTAGTTACCATATTTTATACAACAATGGATTTATACATATAAAGCAGCAGAACATAGAACAACCTATTAGTGGGCTATTGTTATCTGAAACAATCATTGTTAATTATCACTACCGTATATACGGTACCTATCGTAAAACATGAACATGAAATAAATCGTAATTTTTCTATCTCGCTAACAGTTTCTTCAAGCAGTAATGAATAGTAAACGTCTTTATTCCCTAATGTTTTCATCACTGGAATCCTCGCACCTCTTCGTCAGAAGCAGATTCATTTCTTTTTTCTTCATCGTCATCCTCGGCGTTCCAGAGCACGTCATCTTCACTGCCATTCAATGAATTTGAAATGCAGCATTTCTTGAAAGATTTCACAATCATTGGTGCTTTGATGCTTTTACAGGCAGCAGAAACCCTTTGTGCAACAATGTGCGGTGCAGTACGCTTCATTTTTCCTGTCGGGGTCAATTCACGGTTTGGCTCACAAAACCATTTTACGTACTCCTTAAAAGATTTATTTATACTAACGTCCAGGGGATGTAACACAGACGTCATTCCTCCAGGAATGCTAAAAAGATCACTGCCTAGGCTGTGCATCTTCTTTTTTGCGTCGTCGGTGAGATGACCATGAAATTCGTCCAGACAAAGCATTGATGGTGGACTGGAGATCCCACCGGGACTGCGTTCCCATACATTTCGGAGCAAAATCAAGCATTAATGATTCCGTCATCCAACCCTTCTCTTGGTTTCGAATCAGGACATCATCTGGGAAGAGCTTTTCATTCTTAGGGGTTTTAGGGCATGTTTTATGTTTGAAGAATAAAAAAGGTGGAAGTTTGCATCTGTATGCTGTTATTGCCAGCATTACTATTAGGCATTGTGTTTCACATCCCAAAGTTTTGATGATAACTTCCTGAGTCCCCTTCTCCGTAATAATGTAGTTACGAGGCAGATCAAACCTTATTGGCGTCTCGTCAGCGTTGCCAATTTGCCCTATAGAAAAATTCTTTTCCTTCGGAAGTGTGATGACAAACCGCTGAAATGTTAGTAGTCTTCCCTCAAAATCTGCAGGAAGCCATTAGCATATTGTTGTACGGCGTCTTAGAGATAAGCCCATCCGCTTCATAAACCGATCCACCTATCCACGGTTAGCCTTAAGCACTTATTTCGGTATTCTAAGAACTTCAGCCTCCTCTTTTGCTTTATTTCTTATGATGTCACTAGTCACAGGTTGTCCATTCTTCCTCCTTTCACGTACAAATTCCTAAACTCTTTCTTCTTCCTTTGCGAGGGCTAGTGAATTTCTTTCTATTAGCTTTAGTTGCAAACAGTGCCAATTTCTGTTGCCGCCACAAGCGAACATTGCTCTCAGCTATGTTGAACTCTCTACCCGCCTTTCTACTGCCATTTTTTTCAGCAATAAAGAATTAATTTACGTTTGAAAGTAACGTTATATGGCATTCTTCTTTGTTTGCCCTCCATTTCGTGACTGCGTACCCTGAAGTTTGTATCCTCTATGCAATAATGTGTCAACGATAAATGTAGTCGAGAAATACAGTAATCCATTGTAACTATTTAAATTTGATTGACGTCATCGGCGAACTGCTGACCTTGCACTCGAATTTAATGTGCACCCCAATTTCGAATACATTTGGCCAAAAACGATGCGCATTAGATTCGCATAGTATGTGTGATACCACATATCTACAAAATAATTATAGAATTAGGTTTGCTTCAACCCTCAAATATAAAAACATGCATTGATATAAAATTATTTAAATTCCATTAACATTCTAAAACAAAACAATTAGCTTAAGGGAAAACAACTGTAGAAAATTTTCTTCTGCAAAATATTTATTAAATACACGTGAGCTTTTATTTTACAGAAAATAATAAGTATTACTGGCCTGAGACATCAACGGAGTAAATTGAAACAGCATGAACTTAGCACCTTTCGCATGTTGCGCGATAGTATGGAAATATTTAATGATTTATTTACGCGTCCAGTACGTCATGGAGGAAAATGAAATGCCATTTAATAGTTATAAATATGAAAATTTCTATTTTGATAACTTGTTTTCTAGATCGATTTTTTGCATATACCGTTCCACAATACGAAAAACCAAATGAGTGTCGTATGAGCTCTTTTTCTAAACTGGGCCCTAGACTTTCTCATTTATATCAACGACATCCCACACTCTAAGCTAACTTTGTTACACCTATTTGCGGACGATACATTCATCCTTGCTCAACGTCCAAAAATAACACAGATAATAGATGCACTTAACACACACCAACACGAGCTTGAGTTATGGTTTAAAAATTGGAAAATTATAATTAATAATCAAAAAAGTGCTGCAATTATTTTTACCAAAAAATTAAATTACCCGCTTAACGATCAGATCACCATAAATGACTCCCCCATTCCCTAGTCTAGTGAATGTAAATGCCTAGGTATTACTTTCGACAGGAAATTAACATGGAACAAACATATTAACAGCATTGTAAATAAATTCAACAAAGCAAAAGCATCCTTTTACCCCCTACTGAAAAATGAATCTGAACTATCAATAGAAAACAAAGTACTCATTTATAAATCGTTCCTCAGACCCCTTATCTCATACGCTTGCCCGCTCTGGGGCTACACCCACGATACTAAATTTAAAAAAAACTTGAAACTATTCAAAATAAAACTATTCGGCAATTAACAAATCAACCTGGTATTACAGGAATAAACAGATCAGGAAAGAATTTAACATCACCACCTTGAGGGAATTTTTTTGCAAAAATCATGAACAATATGTACAATAAAGCCCATTCAACAAATAATCCGACAATTACTGAACTTCCGTCTTATGACGCAAACCTCCCCAGCAATAGATTCCGCCCCAACCTGCCTCAGGCTCAATCAAAGAGCACAAGTGCAATAACCTGACTAACATACCAACTCCTTTTATTTATTCAGATAATAAATATATATATATATATAAATTGTAATAAATAAAAAAACAAAAAATATAAAAACAATAAGAAATTACGTATATATATATATATATATATATATATATATATATATATATATATATATATATATATATATATAACAACTAATATTTCACTCACTAACACAAAAAAGGGCGCCAAAATGGCAAAAGTTCAAATCTAGGCTTCCAGCCAATCAGAATCCAGCATTCTGTTCATTTTTCACGTTTTTCATTTTTTCACTAACCTAACTTTAGCGCACTTGTGCAAAAATTCGTAACCTTATTATCCTTAAACTGTACCTTCTAATGCAAATTAAAATTAACTCACAAGATCCATAGAAAGTTTTTAAGCTAATGCAAAACTAGCACCAGAGACTAACTCTGATCAGAGAAAATGAACCCACTTATGCAAAATCACTATTCCACATTAAAGCTAGACAAAATATCAGTTATAGCTACTCTACAAACCAGTTAACAGAGAGGGTGAGGTCCTTTGGACCTAGGAACCTCAACAAATCGGCAAGGCCAGCCGAAATTGTAAGAGCTCTCTCTTTCCAGATGACCATCATATATCATCAAATTTTGTGGGTGACCATCATAGATACATAAAGAATGTAAGAATTGACACATCTGAGGGGAAACTGTGGCGGTCTCACAGTCAACTGTAAAAGATTCAATGCTATTTGCACAGAGCTGCGAATGCTCCAATTTTAAATATATTGGCTTGGAAGTGGTTTGGAGGTATACAGTCCTTAGACATCCAGACAAAACTTGAAGCATATTCAAAACCTACCACGTCTTTTGATATTTCAAGGATAAAACATATCTGGTACATGATTGGATGTCTTGTCTGCCATGACACAGCATGTCAAAACAGAAAACTGAGGAAAATAGTTCAAAGCATGAACTTCCATTCTTTGGAATAACACCCACATCTTAATTATATCTCTGCCTCCCACAATGACTGACGTATTTTACATGATAATAAAAACAAAATATTCTGCTGTTTTCCCTAATTTCTAGTTTTGCCTAAAATGAACTGCAAACCTTGTCTTCGTTATAAGAGTTCTCTAAAATAAATAAAATAGTTCCAAAATATTCATTCCTGGGGCATGTAGTACAATTGTTACTTTGCTTACTACATAATTGTTTGATGCTCTATGGTCAATTTTTGCACATGGAACATTCTCGACTAAGAGATAATATTTTAAGTGACTTCCACTCCACTAAAAACATCTAAGCTAGGAAAGGCATTCAAAAGATAAAAATGTTAAATTGAAAAACAGAGTGCTGCACATTCATAAGGTGATTCAGTGCATAATTTGAAAATAATTTTTATCGTTAAATGATTTTTTTAATGTAAATTCTAAGTATATTTGGCAGTATCAAGCAATTCAAAACATAACACAGAAAGTTACTTTACTGATGTAAAAATTTTAACAATTCTGTTATTTAGCATCTTTATATGTAATCAATACAAACAGTTGAGTTTGACTAATTTTTAAAGCCCATTAATTCATTTCTTAGCAGTTAGTTAGGTCACCCTCTAAAATGTCTAAAATTTGTCATTTAAATTTATGTAGGGTTTCTCACATTTTTATCAATTGCCAAACAAACAGAAATTCAGACAGCAACACACCTGACTGGTTAAAGTGAAATCTCATAAAATAAAAAATTTGGTTAATAGTTTATTTTCCCCATTTATTCAGCTTTTATAAACATAAAATTAGCATGACAGCAGCATATTTTATTCATTCACAGATTATTAAATCTAGCTTATCTCGAAGGTCATTTAAAAACTTTTCAAAAAAATATTTAAATGACATGTTTTATTTATTTATTTATTATTTTTTTTTTTTTTGCTTTACTAATGAGCTATAAATTGCAAGTGAATGAAATTCAACAGATTTTAATGTTATTAAATAATTATTTAAGATATAAATGTTAACAGCATTTGTAGTTACATTAGAGAAGACCTAATTTTTAAATGGATTAAAACACAAGCATGTACAAGAATCAATTAAAAAATCGCTAAATATTCTGAATCAAACTATTAGAAGTCCCATGTTCAGTATTTGATAAATTATTTATAATTCGTAATGTTACTAAATTGGGAAAAAAATTTATTTTTTTTCCCAATTTAGTAACATTCAACATTATAAAATTTTTACAATTAACATTACAATTTAGTAACATTACAAAATTTTAATTTCAAATTATGATGATTCCAAAACAGTTTTAGTTTTACAATAAAAATTCTAATACACAAATGAACCCACACTCAACAGTCTCAAATAATTTTATTTCTTTCAAGCTTGTTTACAGAAATCAATTGTAAACTAAACACATGACATTGTAAATTTTGGATTAAATACATCAGTAAACTTTTTTAAAATTTATGTTAATTGTCAGCTTGAGAGAGCAGAGAAAAATATTTATAGAAATGCAAGAAAACTTGATTGACCTGAAAGTAGTTGATTATTTTCCAAATTACAAGCATGTGACTAGGAAGAGAAATGTGTGGGGAAAAAAAGGAAAAAAAAAATCAGTGAGGGAAGGAAAATAGGAGATAAGTTATTTAAGAACATTTTATGATCAAAAGATGATTATTAAGATAAAAACAATAAATGGCAAATGAGAATAGAAGCAAGTTTTCCTTTTAAAGGATAATGTATTTCATAAATATACCCCATAGGGGTAAATGAGCAGCAACTAGTATTAGCTATGTCAAGAATTTATGAACTGCATTTACTCTACCACTCAAACCAAAGTTTTTATTTAAACATGAATACAAAAATATAGGGTGACTGACCAATCATCCGAATAGTTTAATGAGGCGAGATGCATCATGGAGAATGACACACACAAAATAATAAAATTTAAAATTATAATTAAAAATGTAGAGGAATTTAAATGAGAAATTCAGTTTTCTTATTAATAATTTACAGACACCCCAGGAGTATCAGGCATACATCATTCCTATAAATGTCATGTTTTTAGTTGATAAGCGAGATGGTGCTTTCATTCCACTAAAATGCTGCACACAGACAATAACTCATTAATGCAATCAAAAAAGGTCTAGTGCATTTTAACTTATACAACACCAATACTCAACACAAAAATTATGTACAAGAAAAAGTTCCCATATAACTTAACACACCAGCAATAAAAATCAAATAGGTTTTTTTTACTTTTTAAAGTCTAAAAACCATTAATTTTTTTACTACTACTTGCACAGTTAAGAGCAATCATACAACATTTACAATGAAAAAAGTTTAAAAAGAATGGGCATGTGCAAAAATTTGACATATACAAACATCAGTAATTTTCTTTTATCATTAAATGGCTAAAAAAAACAATGATTTTTTTGCAAGTTTTTTATTATGTATTACAAATTTTTTTTCAAACATAACTTTCAACTCCATACTATGAGTGATGTTTTATTTACAACTTCAAGAGCACACTTAATATATGTAAAACACACTCACATCAACTTTTTTCCAAGTTTACTTTCAAGCACCAGTTGCTGCAAAACAAAAAAAAATCAAAAAGAAAAAGATAGAATGTTTAATATCTACAAAATATGGACATGATGTTAGCATTCTCTCTGTTCTCAAATATGCATTAAACACACATTCTGTCCTTAAATTTCACAAATAAAATAGAAAAAACAGAATTTTCATTTTTTCCCACAATTATAACTTAAGTTCTTGATTCAGAGATGATATATGAAATCATGGCAAAGATATAATGCTCTGAGTAATGCAAAACGATATTTTACTCATAGCATGAGAGCCTGTACATTCAGTCTTGCATTTCTTCCGTTACTTCATGAGGATTGAGAATGCCAGGAACAGACCTCTGGATCTTCCTCTTCTCCTCTTCTGCAGTTCTAAGAGCAGCTTCCCTCTCCTCAAGAAATAGATCGCTGTCATCTTCTCCAGCATATTCCTAATCAATACAAATAATACAACTTTTTCTAATTTGAACAAATAAGCATTGGAAAGAAACAGATTCTTTAAACATTTAAATGGAGCATAATTGTGATTGATATAAAGCCACTTACACGAATTTGAACTAAGAAATCTCTTAGATGTTCTTTAAAAGCAGGAATATCTTGATCCAAATTGAAAAATCCTTGAACAGTGATTTTGATCTGAGCACTGAAATGAAATTCTTTTAAATTTTTCTGGAAAATCACATGATATTCAGCATTAACATATCAATGCATATATTCACACATATCTGTTTTCAAATGTTAATGTTTTCTTTTTCCTAATACTTTTGCAGTTGAAAGCTTATATGGGTCTGTATTTCAATATTACAGAATCTACTACTATTTAAAATTAATTCTAAAACATATTTTCAGGTGACAGTCAAACCCCACAACATAAGAATTTACATAGGTAAAATATAAAAGTTAACATTAGGCCATGAATCCTTGTCAATTTGCAGCAACTGAATTTAAAAAAATGAAAAGTAAGTATAGCTAGAATTATTCAAGTCTAGTATTTTTAATTGAAATAAGTTTAGGTATAATGATTAACAAATCACAATAGCTATGATTCAGAATTTTTATGAAACAAGATTGCTAAATTTATAAACATCATAAAATTTTATATTCCACTATTGACATCAAATAAATTAAAGTGATTTGTAAAAAATTAAGTTAAAACTGCTTATTTAATTTTAAATAAATAAAAACAATGTATATTCTTAACTATTTTTAGATACAAAATTGAATTTTAGAAAAATTTATTCCCTATTTTTGGCAAAACACAAACACATTTCATTATTTGGAATATATTAATCATACTCAGATAGATGACCGAAAGCCCCTTGAAGAAGATGAGCTACAAACTGCTTGATGAAAAGTTCATTCATTGCTCCACCTGCATTTGGGTCAGCAGGATTTAAAGATACAATTATCTTGTTACTTTCAACTAGGCTGAACATATAAGCCAATATAGTTGCCTGCATAGTTAGTCCTAAATAAAAGAAATAAAATTTCCTATATCAGAATACATACATAATCAACATTAAAATGCATAACAAAATAAGCATAAAAAATCTATATAGTATTACTACGTGAATTAAAATTTTCGCATCAATATTATGACTTAGTTATCAATGAATGAATATTCTGTACATAAGATAATTACTTTTAAGCATTTCTACACAAGTCTATTGGCAGATTATATTTTAATATTTTGATCACTCATTGAAAACTTAAAAATATAAATTAATCATTGAAAAATTGTAATTTGTCACTCAACGGTCATTAAAGTCAAATCATACTGTGCTCAAGAATACTGATTACTTTAAAAGCTATATAACTAGACTTAAAATAATTGTAATTACAAAGTTTTAATTCATATATGATCAAAATAATGTAAAAAGGTATTTGCAATTATATACCAATTTTTTTAGCATATCTTGCACAATTTACTATAATTTTATGAAGTTACTATTTATAACAGAACTAATGAAAACGTAAATAAACAAATATTCCTGATAAAGAAATACAAGCATTTCTTAATATATTGTTTTGATTTATTAAAAATAACTACTTTCAATAAATACTAAATTGCCACATTAAAAATTTTTAAATAATTAAGCACTTATTATTTGGCATTTTCTTACTAATAATACTATTATAAAAAGACACAAATTCAAGACAAAATATAAAAAGAATGTTTTCCAAACATATTCACATTTGCATTAAATATTAAAGTGTTTTATAGATAAAATTAAAAATTTTTGAATAAATTTTGTAAGAAAAAGGTGAGATTGCTTTACATTAATAAAGTTTTTCATTTTCCTCAAGATCTCTCTTCACATTTCAACAGAATACTTAATGCAAAAATTAAATTATTTTCACTGCAAAATTATAGAAAATGAAATATTTAAATTCCATAAAAATACAATTAAAGAAATTTTTTGCAACTAATACATTTACTAAATATTATTTTAGCATTAACAATGTAATTAAATAACATTTGCTTGTATTTCAGAAGAGGCTAGTTTAAGTTTAAAAATGAAAATTATTTATTCAAGCAACTTACACAAATTTTTACAAATCTTCCAAATAAAGGAACAGCAAAAAATATATTTGGCCAGTTTATTTCAAAGTGAAAATATAAGTTTTAAAAATACAGCACATAATTTTTTGATTTTGCAATAAATTAAATATAAAATCTAACTATGGCATAGTTTATAAACTTTCAAAAATTAAGCAAGCAATAACTGCAATACAATATAGTAAAAATGTAAAGCTTCTTTCATATGTAAATTAGCTAATTTTTACAAACATTAATTTCCAAAAATAATCTAAAAATGAATGAAGAGTCATTAAATATGTTTAAATAATAAAGATTAGATTAAATACAACTTCAAATTTTACATTTATATACCACATAAAAATGAAACTGAAGCCTTTGAATTAAAATATTTTTCATATAGTATAATAAATTTGGAATAATATTTTTCATTTACAAAATTAAGTGTGATTACAGATTTTAAATTATAACATATTTCATCTATATGAAAAATTTCAACTTAGCTGTATGTGTGTATGTGCATGCGTACACAAAACAAAGTTGAAACTATGCAATCAGAAATATTGTTTATGCGAGTCATTATAAATTTAATAAGAATTTATTCAAAAATTAAGAAAATTAATGATTACCTGCTGTATGAGATGTGTCAGTTACAACAGAAAATAAATGTTGTAAAATGTCAGTATAAAATGTTTGATAAAAGCTTTGAGCAGCAGCTTCTTCTAGACTAACATTTTGTAACAACTGATACAAAATCTGAAGACCTGAAAAATTATCAGAAAAGTTTGCATTAATAGCAATTATCACTAACTCTGCATATAAATTTCATTTCTTATTAAAATTAACTAAGTAAATATATTAAATATGTGATACAATAAAATGTGATATTAATCTATTTTTTGATTTGAAGTAATTAAAGCTGCAGTTTAGACCTTAATTATTACATTATAACGGAATGAAAATTTTAATTCAAAACAAAATTAATTTTCAAACTTATTCAAAATGAGTAGAATATATTATGCAAAGTATATGACAAATTAGCTGATAAGGCATACAATAGCAGCAAACTTTTACTATAACACAATCTGAATTTTTATGTTACAAAAAAAAACAATATCATTAAAATTGGTATACAAAAAATATCACATTAATAAATCTAATCAAGCATAAATTAGTAAATTTTTAGAATCCTTGTTTCCAAAATCATAATTTGATTTCCCTTAAGTTTCATTTTTATTGACTTTAAAAATACTATGAAATATACAAAATAAACCTTCCTCTCTTAAGACTCCTAAATTATTTAAGTAATTAGAAATGAAAGCATGATAGTATAGATGTATGATTTTAATTCACATATTTTATTCGATATATGTAGACAAGAATGGATTAATTCTGAAATAATTTTGAATAACCAAAAATTTGATTACATTAGAAAGAGAAAATATTATGGACAAAAATAAAATTTCCCATATAAATATTACATAATTTTAATAGAAAGTAGTACATATGCTCAATTGTTATTCATTTTCTTCACTCAGTGGTCATTTTTTTGTATTCGAGATCTAAATAAGCTGGGACCCACAGCTTAAAAGTAAATTCCAAACCCATGAACTGTTGAACTGAAGGCAAGAGCACTAATCATTCAGCAAACCACCTTGGCATACACATACTCAAGGAAGAAATTATAGATTGAAAAACCAGATTAGTGTTGCGTAAAATTTGATTATGGAAAAAACAGTATTTAAAAAATATATGTATTTCAAGTACAAATGAAACAGATCATGCTTAGTAAAAACTAACAAAAATTGCTTACCAGTATCAGCAACATTCCTCATCGTGTGTTTGAATGCCCAAATAATAGAATCCAAAACTAGTTTGAATTGAGTAGCTGGTATGAGCAGTAAAGCTAAAAAAGAAACACATTTACACAGTTGAAAAATAGTTATATACATTAAATAAAGTAATGTACATGAATATTTTAGAAGTTAAAGAATATTAAATATCATTATGAACTGTAATCACACACACACACACAGAAATAACTCTTTCCACCAATCGCCATATAACATGTAGGGTGGTAATGTTAATGTAGGGCTCCATGATTCATTGTAATTGAATGCAACTAAGATCTTCAAATTACATACTGATTATATAAAACTTTTGAATTTCTGCATTTTTTGTAATTACTTTTATAAAGAAAGCAATATTTATTCCCATCTCAATATTCTATAAAATTAGAAATTTTTTCATAAAAATTTATCCTCTCTTTTTTACATTTAATTATAATAATCCCATAACATTTTAGATCCAGCCCTCCCAAAATAGTCTTGGCTTGTTTGTCGCTCAACGGTCATTTTTTGCACACGAGGGCTAATTAGACCGGGACCTACAGTTTAAAGTGGATTCCAACCCACGAACTGGTGAACCCTCCCAAAATAGGATATTAGAATCTTATATAATTACTTATAAATTATAAATTTTCCACCAAAAGTTTTAAGACAGGGTTGATTTACTTGATTGAAAAGATTCAATATTAGAAAAAATCTTATGTTATTATTTGTGCTGCAAAGCAATCAATATTTAAAATTTAATACTTTTTAGTTTTAAGATCTCAACACAATTGAATTTTAAGATCTCAACACAATTGAAAATGCAATCTACAAATTAAAACTACTTAATCATAACTAAATGAAATCAAAAATATTTATAACACCAAATATGAAAATCTACCATGGATTATATAAACAAAATTTATAATTTTTGAACAAAAAGAAAAAGTAAAAATCGTATGTAAATTTTAAGGGTCAAAAATGATATTTACTGTAGAAAAATGAATGCACCTGAGCTATTAAAATATTTTATAATTCCAGATACACTAAGTCTTTCAGAAATATTGAATACTATAGACATTAAGCTGAATTTAAATAAAGATAACACATTGTGTATAGCATTTAACTATTATTTAGGAATATTACTATTTTTAGAAATGAATTAAGATATACAGTATTAGAGATTGATTCAAATCTATGGAGTGGTAAAATTAATACAATAAGATATACAGTATTAGAGATTGATTCAAATCTATGGAGTGGTAAAATTAATACTGCCTTTCATGTTATGTAATAAACAAAGTTGAAATTGATATTTTTTTTTACATTTTTTTTCAATACATAAGTTATTCCTTTTCTTCATTACATTCAAATAACTCTTAAAATATTGACATAGATTTTAAAAATTATTACCTGGAAAACAATGTGTTACTGCAGCTTGCAATAAAAGGAAGAAATTTGTTCGATGTTCTGGATATTCTTGAAAATCCTAGAAAAAAATAATTGATTCATTAGTAATAAATATAACTGAGAGAATAATTTGGAAAAATAAGGAAACTAATAATACCTTATTGATCATATCAAGGGTACACTCAAACACAGCATCAAATATCTTTGATATTTCTGGTGTGATATGACTCTACAAAAAAATTTTTATGTCAACTATAATCAAAATCAACATATTAAAAAATATTTACATTAAAGAGAAATAAAAACTTATGCAAAAAATGGGAATTTAATACATTTTTTCATAAAATGCTTGATTTAGATTTTCTTTTAACTGAATAGTAATGTGTTAATAGATTATTTGTTAAAATATCATTTGAGGTAAAAGTGATCAAAATTGTGTTAAATGCATCAAGTTGATTAAAATTAATTCAAAAATACTTAATTAAGAAATATTGGTTTTTAAGCTATGTACTTTTAATATCATTCAATTTTATATTTAATCACTTTTTACAGAAGTGCAAAAATCTGCAAGATTTACTTAAAAATTAATGTGTAGTTCAATAATATTTAATATTATATGATACTCTGTCATTAGTTTTTACAGATTAATAGTCATTTGTCTTTAGATTTGATTAGCTTTTTTTCTTTACAATCACTTACAATTAACTAATATTCAAAATTTTATTTAAAAAATATCCAACAAAAAAGTTAATAATACGAGCAACAAACTGTATAACAAATCATATAGCAAAAATTGGAAAAAATATTAGTTCAATTAAATTAGTAAGAAAAAACATGTGATTAACTTGATGAGTACTTAAAATTCTTCCAAATAGGAGAAAAATGTTATTTGTGATTGTTAAAAGCATATTTTTAAATTGTACATTAATTTCACTTTAGACAATTTGAAATCTTTTAATAACAAAACAATAAAATCACATTTTAATATTGCCAATTTATCCAATGCAGAATTCAAAAAATAATCCCTTTCATTTAATTATTAACAAAATAAATATATTTGTTAATAATATAAATCTAACCTTGTTTTAAAATTTATTAAAAACTAAAATTCGATAAGTTTTACAAGAATCTTCTCAGATCTTGATTGATGTCGCACTTTCACATCAGTTTATTGCACTTTGTGTTGAGGTGGATCCAAAACTTTTTCCTTATAAATGTTTTTTATGTATAATTTATTATATTTTTAATCATAGTGTATTTTTTAATTTTATCTGGCACCAAGTTATCTGCTGTATATTTTTTCGACTGTTCGTCGGAAAAATTGCCACGGATTATGGCAAAGTTTTTTTTATTAGAAAAAAGGTTTTCCGAATTATATACACTACTATTTACTATATAAACTATACTATAAAATACAGTACTATTTAAACTTATAACTAAATAAATACAACATACTTCCAGCCTATTAATAATAGTTGCCATAGTGGATAGAACTTCAGGTTCACGAGCTGCTGGAACAGCACATCTTTGATAATCAAGTAATACTGCATCAAGTAGGGGTGGAATGAAATTATCTAATACCTATTAGCAATACAATATTTCAATTATTAAAACAAATGGATTAAGACAAAATATTTTAATAATTATACTAAAAACAAAATTTTTACCATTTGAGGATCATTTGATTGACTAACCCAGCCTGATATCAATTTTAATGTTTCTTTTTTAATACTCCTCATTCCTCGAATTTTGGATTGTTTCATGGCAGCTTCACCATGCTTTACAATAAATGCACTGATATTTTCACTCATGACTTTGTAGACATTCAACATATCAAGATAAATGCGTCCAAGCTAAATAAAACAATAACTGTATTAAATAATCATTATCTTTGATTAAAGCTAAATAAATGATATCTTTGGTATATATTAGATGTCGGAAAGTTCTGTTCATTTTTGGAATAAAAGAAAATAAAAAATGATCATAACATCAATAATTATTAAATTGCCATTATGATTAATGACTTCTTGCCAGGTGATGGGCAACTTGTATACCCCATTTTAGAAAAATATTTCATTTTCTCATGCAAGAAATAAAAACATTGCTTGATTGATATTTTCTTCATTTTTGAAATTTTGCTTTTCAAAAGTCTGTAAGGACAAAAACAAGTGAGAGTTGTAAAGAATAGAATAGATAGAGAAAAATAATAATAAGGTGATAAGTCTAAAGAATATCATGTATAGGACAGAATTTCTCAGTTTAATTCTGGAAGTTTTTGGCAAATTCTTTTCTTGGACTGCTAATTTTACATTATCCAGTTGCTGGCAATATTTTTACGAATTGAGCTTTTTGTTCAATTTTTATTGCTCATAATGTATTGGTTCTCAAATGTCCCACCAAATACACAACATTCTCTCATTCAGATTATTGTTTTAGAGTTGGAATTGCTAGGTTTTCCACACAATATACCCTTTTCCTTATGATGTTTTTGTATAAGTAATCCACTTTTCTTCCAGAGTTATCAACTAATTCAAGAAAGGTCTGATTTAGTTCCATACATACAAAGATATGCATATGATTCAATCATCAAAATTTTTTTCACTTAATTCATGAGGCACCCATTTTGAATATCTCCGATGTTGTCAGAGAAAAATCTTGCTCAAGCATGATTTACAGAATATCGTCATTAATCAACAGACGGAACTATCCGGTATATAGACCTAAGAAATATATTTCTAATTTTTTTCAAGAAATGTGAAGTCAAAAGCATACTAAAGTCAAATTTAACTCAAAAATAATAAGTTTTTAAGAATTGCACTTAACTTTCATTTAAAAAAAAGAAAATTGAAAAAAGAAATTAAAAGAAAATAGAATTTCACCTGAATGACATATGGATGACCCAATGCTTTACAAGCTCTGTTATTTGTTTTTAATATTGTTCCCAGCTGCTGTACTGCATTATCACTTTGCAAAGCATCAACAGACTAAATAAAAATAAATACATATGTAATAATATATTACAAAATAATTACATAAATATACCACAAAAGAAGGAAAAAAACTAAACCATCAATAGAAAAAGATTAACTTTACCACTAAAATAAATTACAGAATTAATAAAGTTACTATTTTTTCTGAAATTACTTGAGACACTGGGTTAATTCATAAAAATATAAAGAAAGAAAAGTTTTCTAAATAAAAAATCAAATTTAAAATTTTGATTTGAGCAAAGATATACATATATAAAAACTATATCAATAAATAATCTGTTTACAATTTTTACTCAAAAATTTGCTATTGATTATCAAATATTAACTTTGCATCTGATGCAAACATGATGCATCTGAACATAAAAAAATATTAAGACTGTATTTCAAAACTTAGATAAAACCGTTAAATTTTAAAAATACCAGTAAAAAAACTATAAAAGTAACACTTGATACTTTCACTTAATCAAGTGTTACTTTTTAATAGTTTCAATGACATTCATCTGTAAAATACATGAAATCTCCAGCCCACCTTGTGAATTCTCTTGTGTTGAAATATTGTATTAGATACAAGCATGTTGTGCTCATCAGCAAAATAAAGTCTTTGTCCATTGTCATTTGATGTATCATGTAGAATAAATTCCATATAAATTCTGTGGTTGGCCTTATATTCAGTTCTCTCCTACTCTTGGCATTAAAGTTGCCAAGAATAATCTTGACATTTTTTGGGCAAAAAGTGTAGAGCAAGTGCAGGTCCTCACAAAAATTTCTATCCCATCTACATCCCTATCTCCAATGGGTGCATAAGCGTTGAGCATGCAATAATTAAAGAGTTTTTCTTTCAACCGAATTATACATAATTTTGAGGACTTCACCACAAAAAGCATGACAATGTGTCTAATGCATTTACTTAAGGCAAAACTTGTTCCAAAGACATGTTTCCTCTCGTCACAATTATAAAATACTGTGTGGTTCTTTTCAACAAGTCATTTGCCAATTCACCACATTTTCTCCAGTTATACTACATCAACCATGTGATTATTCAATTGCTCAGTGAAAAATTAAGAGCCTTTTGTTTCAATACAAAAAGCCAGTTTTCCATGCTGCAATTTTCAAGTTTGCAAGATAATCTCCCAAGTTTGGTACAGATTCCACCACTTGAGATTTCATTAAAAGGTTTTTCTTATGGAATGAAATAGTTCACACTATACCTATCCCCCAACCTGCAGGACCAGTCCCTTGATATAACCCCTTGGGCTGTGTTTCTTAACTGTCAGACTGGCACTGGTCTGAAAGAAATAATTGCTAATACACAAATTATCCAGCTATTTGTCCAAAATCCCAAGTGTCATTGGCCAACAATTGATATTAAAACAGCACCTACATTATCCCTTTGAAGCGCACTACCCTTTAAAGGTGAAATATTAACAAAAAAATTTGTAGGTTGTCTATTTAGGCCTATATGAGTATACAGTGAAAATTTTGTAAAGATTACATGTACCATTTCAATTTTGTGGGTGTTCCATCACATGGAACATTGCGCCGCAAACGTTGTAAAAACAAGCATTGCAATGAAGACCATATACACATAAATGTTTTTGCATTGTCAGTCTGTACTACTTTTAAGTATCTGTGAGCAGATGTCATTTTACCAATACCTACCATTAGGCTAAGTGCCAAAATTATTACCACGATCAGCAGAGCTGCAAATATTAAATTTTAAAGCAGTTAAAGAAATGCTAGCTATTAGTTTAAATACCTAAAGTATATCGTTCTATTAATAAATAAGAAACTAATAACATGCCAATAATTAAGCTAGCTTAAAAGTAGTAAGTTTTATTTATTGATACTAAATATATAATAATTACATAACATAATATTAAGTTTAAAATTTGAGAATAGATAAAGATATTCCAATTAAATAATTCATTACTAACAAAAATAAGTAAAATTATAACACCGATGAACATAAAAGTTTCCTAACCAAAACCATCAGACACAAGAGTTTGATTTTTTGAGTCCAGTGCTTTTAAAACACCAGTGATACTTCCCCTTTAATGAACTGGCATGCGTATACAGTAAATTAATAATTTAATCATGAATATAGAAATGCCAGATCGGCAAAGTAAAATAGTATAGGAGTATGCCGGTAAGGCATAGCAGAAAAATAAAGTTGAAAATAACGCACAAGTATTCTAAATGAATGATAAATATGGTGATAATAAAAATTATATAGAACCGACTAGACTAGAGCTTAAAATCACTGAATATATTAATTTAAGTTTGTACTGGGTGACATGCATATGAATGAAAACAATGCATTACATTTAGCGTGGTCTAGGGTGCATCACACAAGGCCTGCTACTCTATACCATAAAAAAGTAAATAAAATAAAAATGAAGATTTCTGTACAATTTTTTAGTTATTCAAGTAAGGTTCTGGGGCAGCATAAAGGAGCCTGGTTGAGATAAATCATCGCCATCATTTTCACTGGCATCTGAGACAACATTATCAAACTGAGACTGATTAAGTGGTTTAGGAACATATTTCTCTGTATCACTATCCATACATTCTGATTGACTAATACAGGGCAATTTTTGAAGCATTTTTATTGCTTCAGAAGGACTAAGAACTCTACGTGCCATTTATTTGCAATTAACAAATTAAGAAAATTAATTAGAAATTAAAATTATATTTGCAAAAAGTAAACTAAAAATATATAAATTCAAAAAAATATATAGTCACAATATTATAAAACAAATAGCAGCAAATAGAAAAATCAAGAGCATAAAAATAATGCTTCTCTAACTGGAGAGGATTCGAAATAATTGATATAATCCTATACCACACTGAAGCTTCCAGATTCAAGAAGCCAATAAGGGTGTAGAAATATTATCCATATAAGTAATCCTTCCTTGTACATTCCTCTACATTAGTTTATTACACCCCAAAAGAGAGAAAAACAGTAAAAAATAAACACAGCTGTTCCCCTCAGCATTGAGTTCAAGGCTAATCACGCTCTAAATCGCGTAAAGGAAAAATGTCATTGCGGCACAGTGTTCCAAGTGATGGAACACCTTGTTTTATCAGATAACTCTGCGTATACTTTATGCGTAAAAAATTTAAAGTAATATAAAATCAATAGTTCAAGGTACAGGCAACAAAATAACATAGAAATTTATTTTCAAAATATTATTTTTCTATAAGAAAAAAAATTCGGAAATATTCCTTCAAAATAAAGGAATTTAAATAATCAGCTATAATGAAAATTATTGATTGTCTTATTTAGTGCTGCCATCTATTATCAAAAAAGAGTTTAAAGAACATTTTAATCCAAATTTCATCTTTTATCATAAAATACAACAATTTGGTAACAATTTAAAGTTTAGTGTTCCATCACCAGGAACACTGAACCACAAAGGGTTATAATAACAATTGTTTACTAGTTTAGAAAAATATGATCAATGATGAAAAATATAACTGGCAACTATGTACTTAATCGTCTTTTATAAATTGCTGTGCAATACACTAATACAACATTTAGTGTTCCTCGGTCTGCCTTGAGTATCACTGACCACTTAAATGCTGAATATATATCATAATAATTTATAAAATTATTTTTGTCTTCATGATTTATTTATGAGAAAAAATCATGCCAAGGTGTCAAAATTATTAAAATAAATGGTCTGTAAGAACGTACCAAAATATTTTACCGGTCCTCAGAGTAAATCCAGTTAAACAACACTAATTTAGGGGCAGGGTGCTCAGTTATATCTATTAATGCAGGTACCCATTTTAGTTGCTTTTTATGACATGCAGAGCTGCACTAGGACTATTCTTTTAAACCTGGTCACCATACAAGTTAAAAGCACACCAGTAATTAATGTTAAAACATCAAAAAACAATTGTATGTATTTTCAGAAAACAATTCCTTAAAATAAATCTAATTATCTGACATTTTCATCTTTACAGAATGCATTACAATAGGAAGTTAAAAGGGAGCACTGAAAAATTAGAAATCTAAAAAAGTTTAGCAAGTTTTTACTCTTTTTTAAAAGAAAAGTGAAGTTGTAACTCTGACATACAAATATTTATGCCAACAATAATCAAATACAAAAAATCGACAAATAATATCAAGCGAAATAAATATTTGAATACATTTGATACAAATAATTAAAATTAAATCTGGAATGTATTCAATAATCTGCTTTATACTCACTTTAGTTGCTTGTTGGATGATTGCATCCCAAACTTGATTTGGAAGAAGCATATATTTAGCAATTAAAATGTCTCTTAAAGATTCATCTGTTACTGCACCTATCATGCACCCGACAGCCTCATAGAAAGTATGAACCTGTATGAGTACAAATCCATTTATTTAGGCAAATTGTAATTATAAATATTTTAATGCTTATTTTACAACAATTTAAATTCTTTTAGCACTATTTTTAAAAATATTTTAAACAATTTCATTGTTACATTAAATATTAAACTGAAAAAATTAGCACATCTTCAACAGAAAATTTAATACACTTAATGCTTTTTGATATCAGATTATCTAGTAATATTTCCCTATAAAACATAGTTAAATATTGAAACTTTTAATTGTTTTTTAAAATATGTAGAGAAAAAGAGTAGCTAATTAATATCATTAAAAATATTTATAATTAATTCAAATTTTTAATCACAAAGTTTACATATACTAAAAATGAAAAATATAAAAAGATAGCTTACATGTAATAAAATCTAAAATACCTAATTATAATATGCAAGTGATATCACTAAAATGCAACAGTTGGAGGTAGATTTTTTTTGTGTGAAATTTGTAGACAAGAAAATACATAAGTGTTAAACATTTTTTTCTTAAAATTATAAAATGTGGAATTGCACTATCAACATTCCACAACTTAAAACATATGTATTTATACATGAATATAAGTATAGTACACAATTTTTATCTAACAATAAAGAATAAATTTTATAATTACAACAAATCAACTATAATTTTTAATCACTGATAAGAATTAAATATTCAAAATTTTATTCTGATACAATGTGGATAATATACTCACATCAGATGTAAAATATTATGCATGCCAATTTAACAATAAACGTCATTGAATATTAAACTACATTTGTAAAATATAAAATCCTTAAAAATATCTAATATTTAAAAAAAAGTATACACTAACTTGTTGAGGCTGCAAGTCACATATTATAGTGTTAACTGTATCTAATATATCCTTAATGAATGGCTGAACTTCGCCAACTTGAATCTAGAAAAAAAATAACATAAAACTATATATAAAACATATATTTCATTTAGATTTTTCTTTTTTCCAGTTCAGTATTTTTCACCACTAATACCTTTGAAAACTAGGTAACTTAACAAATTTCATACTCTAATTCAAACTGAAATATAAACTACACATGTGTGTACATGCACAAGTTTTACCTTCATTATTTTAAAATATGCAATTTCCCTTCAGCAACAATCCCAGTGTTGCTTCATTAGCATCTGACTTTCATATATCACATAATCCTGAAAATTCATTTATCTTTTTGAAATGTAGTCTCCACTCTTTTCTTTGTTTAATAAACCTCTTCCCGCTCTTAAGTATTTCTTAATTTATATGTTGAAACCGGTTTCTTTTACATGCTTACAACTTTTGCCTGCAAACTATCACAGCATGAGAGTTTAAAAAAAAAAACTATTTCTGCAGAATGCAAATTTTTTGCAAATATTTTAAAAATAAATATTAAACACAAACTTGTTTGTATGTATTCAGTTTCGTATTATTAAAAATGTGTTCGTGTTTTGTTTTTTTTCCAAGACTGTTGAATATTTTGTTGCAAGTTTAAAAAATGATCATAAAATTAACATTATTTGAAAAAATTAGAATGTAATGAAATTTTGATATACAAAAAATTAATTTTATTATAAATTTGATTATTTTATTAAAATTCTTTAACTTATAAAATCTCACAAAAGAATCAAAAATACTCTTATGAGAGTCATACATATATTTGATATTAAATTACATGATTAATAGATTATATTTGCAGCTTTTAAATACATAAGTTATATTTTGTGGAAAATATTTTATGCAACATGAAATATATGTTTCTCCACAAAATAAATAAACTTATTTATTACAAATATATTTTGAGTATGATTAACTGTTTTTAATTATTAGCAAAGGGGGACTTGAGCCACATAAGTAAAAATATATTATACTCCCCTGAAGTCATTTATACACATATCAGCTATCTGACTGATGCTTATGTAAGGCTCAAGGAATAATAAAACTAGCATAATATATTCACCAAATATATTAAGAGTAATAACTTAAACAATTAATGCACATGGAAAAAACCTTTATAATTCCTGAATTCAATTGATTTGTTCTCAAACTTCATAAAAAAAACTTCTATTCAAATAGCAAGGACTTTTTATCTGTACCCTATGTATACTCACACACACAAAACAAAAAATCAAGGAGAGAAAATTGACTTTCAAATTCTCTCTCTCTCTTTATATATATATATATATCATAAATCCTTTCAGCATTTAGAAGACTTCTATTGAGTGAGTGTCATATTGATTAGAAAAAAGTTGCTTTATACTTTAATCAAGAACAGAAGCATAAAAAATTATTCCTTTATTATATATTAAGTCAAGCATAAAATCAAATTCCTCAATTAAATTAGTTAAAGTAATTTATGCAGTCTGAAATTGTTTTTTAAACTATTTACAAATATCAGTGTGTCAATGAGTACATTATAACAGCAGCCAGATGGGTCAAGCAACAATTATCTTAAGAAAGGTAATATATATTCATAATGAGAGTATATTTTATATGTGAATAAGTATCTTAAAACATTTAAAAATCATCAACACAATTAGCTCAAATTAAAGTTCAATGATAACACATTTTATACAATAATATTAGTAATAGCATTTTAATGACTTTAGATAAAAAAATTTCTTGACTGTTGCATCATGTAGAAAGCATAAGTTAAAAATAATGTCTTGATTAGAAATGTCCAAAAGTATCACAGAAACAGGTTTAAGAAATTAACAAGATGCTTTATGTAAAAGTTATCTTACTAAATCTATAGCAATATATTGATTTATTCATACAAGAAATTTTCAGTAATTAATAATGAAATTGAAATAAAACATAAAATCTATTTTGTAACTTTTATTTTTTCATTTATTATAATTTTACTATGAAATTAATTAAAATCCAAAACTTTAAAAAAACGTTTGCACCAATATAAATAGCATATATTTATTCTAGTAATCATTTTCTAGATATAAGAATATACTCTTTAAATAAATATATTTTAAATATATCAGACTTTCTTGTGAAGAGTTAAGGACAATGAATCCACATCAGAAACCACATCCTCAAAATATAAAGATTTGTAAATTGTACCTGTACGAAATGTCTTCGACATTTCATGGCAATTTTGATGAATGTATCACACGCCATATCCTGTACTCCTTCATGAGTTTCTAAAATAAAATAAATGCATATTTAAAGTGCATATGTGAAACAGTTTAAATGTTGCTTAAAATGAATAATTAACTTCAGTTAGTGTACAAAAATAACATTTGCTAACATCAAAGTAAATTATAGGATCCTACAATTAATATTTTGATAATGTTTACAGCTACATTTAAAAATAACTTTAAAAATAAAATGATTTAAAACTTTAAGTTGTCTTCTTTTAACATAATTAAAATAACTCAGTTTTCAATATAAACAAAAGATAAACTAAATTTATTAATTAAATCATGAACAAAATGTATGAAATAAAAGAATTTTTAAAACTAAGAGACAATATAAGACAATAATCAAAAAGTAATTGGAACATAAATTTGATTCAGTTTTGTTCATCTCTTTATAATTACTTTTTGCACAAGGACAAAAATTTTAAGTGGATAAATAATCATTAAACCATTAATGGCAAATTATTTTATAGAACAGAAGGTTGTAACTTAAAAATTCAATGTTAATTTTACATTAAAAACTTTTTGTTCAATTGGTTTTACAGTGTTAAAAGTAATTAAATTTGTCCTTTCAGATTTTTTAAAGTTAATGCAAAGTACCTATTGCAAAATTAAAACATACTTTATATTGATTATTACATACCATGCATGAATTCAAATAACTTATTAACAACTGTCTTCAAAAACTTCCAATGTGCCCTTAAAAATCGAGGGTACTGGCCAACAACATACATTATATTTGATGCAATGATGGCTTTATTATCCTTGCCTCTCTTTTGTTCACATAATCCTAATAAATCCTGCAAAGCAAGTGCAATTAATATACAATTTATGCATTTGAAAGAAATAAAATATTTAAATACAAAAAAGAGTCAATTTCACAATAACAAAAACTTTACTGAATGAATGAGAGAACAAATGTCGTTTGCAAATATCCTTCTTAGAAACATTAAAAGAAATTTTTAGAAGATCTCTTATTTGATATTCATTTAAATATGAAATTGCATATTAAAATATTTTTAATGTGCAATCAATTTTTATAAACTTAAGGTGATGTTAAGACATCACAATAAGATTATATAAAATTCAAACTGAACAATTTATACTTCCAATTTAAGATTGTTTCAGCTCACTGGAAAGTGAAAAAATATAAGACATTGAGAATTTTAAGCTTTGCATAATTTTTAAATAATTTGCTTTATTTATTCTGGACTTGAAAATGATTTTTCAAAGAAGTATCCATTTAGTACATACATACATCTCTCTCCATATATATATAAATATATATACACACACACAAACCCTAAACTGCAAAAAACACATCATCTGGGAATCCTAAAAGCAAAATACAATGGAATATAAGAAATAAAAGCAAATAATTTTTTATTAATGATTACTTTTATACTGTAAAAATTTCATTTGGAGCATCACTCAGGGTTGAAGGCCCAGGAGCAGCTGCTGTTTCTTTCTGATTACTGACTGACTTGGCTTGTCACCTGCTAGCATTAGCAGCACATAATGGTCGGGCCTTCATGCCTAGGGTAGTCGACCAGGAGTAAACTCCCAACATGCATTACCCAGACTGCCCAGAGTCATTTTCTCACTGTGATAAAGAAGATCCCCCAAAATTTGCAAACCAGTTGCTTTGATTTGTACTACTTGCAAGGTTATGGAGAAAATGGTACTTGCCAGATTAAAATTTTTATTTGACTTGAGAGATATCCTTCCCAAAGAGCAGTTTAGTTTTAAAAGAGCACACAATGCTACCGACAATATCTTGTATTTTTGTCAGAGTCACAAAATTCACACAAGTTGAGGTTGACCAACCATACTGTCCCTATTTCTCTGGACTTAACTAAAGACTCTGACAGGTTGGTTAGTTAGATTTAATGGTGCAAGAACCAAAAAAGACATGCTACACCAGACTGACATGGTTTAGAAGTAGAAATTATTAAACTGCATGACATCTTTGGAATTTGCTACAAGGTTTTGTTCTGATTTACGGATTCTTAAGAAATAATCATAACAGTAAAATACAAGAAAACTCTCTTAGGAAGTTTTATTTAGAGTCAGGGCATTCCCCAAGAGTCAGTTGAGTCCTCCCCTTTTCTGGTGCAGAAAAGGTGTCTGCTGATTGAATTGGAATGTTTGCATATTTGGAACTCAAGCTTAGAATTAAAAAATTGGAACAAAACTTGGATTTAAACCTCTCAAACTTATAGAGGTTCACTGAAAAACACAAATTAAATTTTAATCCTCTGAAATCAACCATTAGATTTTTTTTTTTTACTAATAACAGAAAGCTATTCAACTATAACCGGCAGATTAGTTTTGGAGGTCAATTTCTCACATACGAAAAGTACTCCAATTATTTAGAATTTGTCCTAGATCTAGAACTCCTGTGCAATAAACATATAGAGAATTTTGTTCTTCAAGATAAAAAAAGGCTGAACTTATTAAAATATATCTCTGGGCATGACTGGGGAGCCTACACTGACACCCTTCGAGTTACATGCATCTCACTTATAAAACTAATTTTGTAATATGGATTTCCCATCCACTCAAACACCTCAAGTTCTAGTCTTCAAAAGTTAGAGAGTTCAATTGAGGGCTGTCTGCATTATGACAGGCTTAAGAAATAGCTGCTTGAACTATATTATATTGTATGAAATATATTCAGCCTCTTAGCAAGAGAATAGACATTCATTTTAGTTAAATACTATAATAAACAAATTAGTTATGGTAATCAAAATCGTTCGGCAGAGTTCATACCGCATCGGCAAACTAACAAGAGTTTAAAGAATAGCTCGTTAAGCTCAACTGCCTCCCTGGCTATCACTGACAAAAACTTAGAACCATTTGCTCACGACCAATATTTACTCCTCTGTTGGCTAACGTGCTTCCCCCCACTCACACACACTGAATTGCTCTCTCCAGTGACCCCAGATCTCAAATATTCCTGAACATATGAAACAGCTCACGCTGGAAATAATTGATAGCATACCAAGGAACGCTACTGAACTATATACAAACGAAAGAAAAACTGCTTATAACAATTGCAGTTTTTTTGCTTATTGCTTATAACAATCATCATTGCTTATAACTATTGCTTATAACAATCATCATTGCAAAATTTCACAAGGAAGTATTAGATGAGTTTCATTAAGCTAAAAACTCAGAATATGAAAGACTTTTCATTAAGCTAAAAAGTCTTTCATATTCTGAGTTGCTGAAGTATCACTGACAAAAACAAATTTCACTATTCTGTCATATTTGTAACTATTATCCATTTTCTTAATATGACTAACTTCAACACCAGAAAATCAATCTTTTTAATTTTTAACTTAGATGAGTCTTCAATGAAATGAAAACTGATTCCTAGCTTATACATTGTCTCTAGCTTATTATCATTTTTAGATTCACCCTTTTTAATTGATAACAATGATATCATTTAAGGGAAGTATCTCACATTTGAAAAATCATCTAGTTTATTCACATTTGGTGTTTGCAAATGATGTAAAAAATCTTGTTCTAAAGGAAATTTGTTTATAAAATATAACCTTGTGATCATATTTTATTCTTGTGAAATTTGTTTAAAAAATGTAATCACAAGATTATATTTTGTAAACAAATTTCCATTAGAACAAGATTTTTTATATCATTTGCAATCACCAAATGTGTGATTAAACTAGATGATAACAAATCATGAAACATTTTTAAAATATTTTTGAACACCATGACCTGTTTCTTTTCTTCATCTAATACTGTTGCTGAAATATCAATTACACTACTTCCTATACAAGTGATAATTAACTCTATACTAAGGTATCTTTCTAATTGTATTTGGCTAGATAAATTTAATTATTTTTTCAGCTAGCTATACATAATATCTTTAAGTTTATGGATTTGTGGTGGACTAGAATGTAAGGAGACATACCTTTTGAATATCTTTACTGTGAAACAAGAAAAGACTAAGCTTTATAGGAGATATAAAAGAAAATGAAGTTCCTCTTCTCTAACTATATTTTGAGATTTGTATTTAATATCTTCATCAAAAGATTCCCATGCATGCGTTTAACTATTTTACAAATATTTCCTTTTAAACTTGGCTAACTTTTAGTTTCTACATTAGGAATGCTGAATGATGCCATTGAATTATTACTACCAAATGTAATACAATGCTAAGGTTCTCGCTAAATTAAAATATTATAGAAAAACCTTGATTAAAATTATTTCGAATTTAATTTTAGTTTTTCATTATATGTTTTGAAAATTTACTTAATTTGTTTCATTAACAGTTTCCTAGTGATTTCTCCCTAAAATCTATCATTTAAGTTTCTTAACTGAACACTTTAATTTTTTAATTTTAAAAATTATGTATCTGTTACAAAGGGGCATAAGAATTTTAGAAAGGCCTAGATGGGGCATGGCACAAAATAGGTTTTCTGCTTAGAGCAAATAACTTTTTTGATATTACTACTTTTAATGTAAATAACTGTTTTAGTAGTGCTACCAAAACTTTTTGCTTCTTGTACACATTTTTAATCAGCCGTGTATGTTTTCAATCACAGACAAAATGATTGCTTTGAGAGATTGCAATCACAACTGCCAACTACGCAATGAGTAAACTTAAGCCTTTTCAGACGATGCTTTGAAGCATAGAAATTCGAAAATGTAACTTTTTTAAAAAGATTCATTAGGTTTACTCTTTGCCAGCAACAACACAAGTCACAACGCAGCCAAATACTTGTTTTCATCCAAATTCGTCTAAAAATGAACTCTGTCCCATCATCACACCTGTAACAATAAAACAGCCCAGCTATCACAGTAGTTAAAAGTAGTAGCACCAAATTCTCCCAAAGGTCTTAAAAACAATACTATGCAGTTAATATGTTAAAACACAAGAGAAATCTTTTTCTTCATAACTTTTTTAAAACAAAAGATTTTTGAAACTATTAACATCTTTTTGCACTACAAACAGAAATGTTCATAAGCAGAACATTTTATGTTATCAGTAAAATTGTAAAACGTAGCGATCTTGCATAAAATCACTCATGATGTGTAAAAGTTGGCTTGTTTGACAATGTCATTGGGCCAACAGATACGTAGACCTGTAATAATATAAGCAGAACTAAAATGGACCCGCTCAAACATTTTGGAGCTTAATCTAACAATATACTGATCAATATTCTAGGATTGACGAGCACCAAATAAGTGTTACAAAGCATAGCAGCATATTTACGAAGTACTCACCTTGATTACAGTGACCAAAAAACGCTTTTCATCTTCTTCATGCATAGCACCACTTATTGAGCCAATAGCCCAGCATAACTGAAAGAAAAAATAAATTTTGAAATTGAGTATGCTATTATTAACAAAAATAAGCATTATTATACTGAATAATTAGGAAAACTAACTGTATTTAAATTTTTCCATGACCATTCTGTCCCATTCACTTGTTTGTGGAGTTTTTCTGTCATTATAGATTCTGTATCAACATAATCCAAATGAGTGAGATAAACTGAAAGAATTAGGAAAATACAAGTTTATATACATAAATACATAAACAAATGAAATATACAAATGAAAGAATAATTTAACAAAGAATTCAAACTTAAAAAATTTCAAGTCAAAAGGATGTTTACAATTACCTAAAGTTTCTCGCATATTTTTATACAGCTGAATTGAATCAGTGTCTTTCATGAATTCCCGAACTACTTCACCCTGCTCATTTTCAACAACCAGAACTTCTTCTGGTTTTGCCATTCTACCAATCATTATGTATCGCAGCTTAAAAATAAGAGAAAATATCAAATATAACAAAAAGACTAATATTATTAAATATGGTTAGTATAAATATTATATTAACGACTCCAAAATAATAATTTTTAAACAAACGTAATCTACTTTTCTGTTAACAATTTTAAATCAGGGAAAATTTATTTTGAAGTCTTCACTTAGTAAAATTATCAGTGATAATTTTTTTAATCTAATTAAAAATTAACAAAGCATTAGAAAAACTTTTCTACGCAATGAAACAAAACTAAAACTTATTCCTTTTACAAATGAAAAAAGAAAAAATCTCTATTTTTCAGAATTAAAAAAAGGTTAAAACAATGATTAAATAATCTTATATTTGTGAGATTAAATATATAAATTGAATTTCAAATTATAGATTCCATTACCCCCTTATACTTTCAATATATCAAAGATTAAAATGAACTTGTAAGCAATTATCTTGATTAAAAATATAAATCATGCTGTATTTATTTTCAAAAAGCAATAACAGAATACCTAGATTTATTTTTTAAAAAATTATAAATTTTTACAATATTTTCCAATAAATATTATCCAATTATTAATTACTCAATTACTAATATTTTATTAGGCATACTTAAAACTAGATAAAAATTATGTTACAACAACAAAAAATAAGGGAAGTATAATAGATAGAAAATATTGATTCTATCCCCAATACGCAAAACTAAATCAATATTTAATTGGATCTTGATACATGCATTTCAAAACATGAAGTAAATTTAGAAATAAAGGCCATTGTAAACACAATATGTCCATAAATTTTTATAAAATTAAATATATGACTAATGATTTCAAGAAAAAGAAAAGTTGATCTTTTAACAATTAATAAAAAAAGAAAAATTATTCATATTAACTCAAATAGAATGATAATCACTTAGATAAATAACATTTAACAAAAGAAAGATCCAAATTATTTTTAAAGCTAAGAAAGAGAACCTCAATTCCATAACACAAATCTTTATTAAATCATACTACATAATAGCAATATTTTTTATAAGCAAAGAAATAATGCCTTGATTTGTTTAATAACCCTTGGTTATTTGATTTACCCACATTAATGAGGCAAAGATCTATAGTTTAACGTGGATTGCAAGCCACTCTTTACATCCATGCTCGAGCAATATATAGAATCCATGAAATGCTAACTGAATTTCAAAAAGAAAACCCACCCAAGAAGCAGGCATCTAGTAAAATAAATATCAAAAGTGAAATTATAAATATTATCTTCTGATCATCAAATCCTTACTTGCATGCTCAATACAGCAAACAAACTTAATATGGATGCAATTTCAATGTGCTATGTCTAGAGAAGTACTAACAAAAAGGACATCAGCAACCAGAAAATTTATAATTAGACTTAAGTGTTAAATAAAAGTGAAATCAGGAACTGAAAAAAATTGTTGATATTATACCTCCATTTTGTTTTAGCTTTTCTATCTCTGGAAATATTAAGATGGACATAAATAACACTAGAGATTCAAACTGAACATATTTTCCATTATCTAGTAATAGATCTTCCATTCAAGTTTTCAGTCAATATTTTAAAAAAATTGTATAATCCAGTGACAATAATGTCAATATATAGATATACAGCAATGAGAATCTTTAATTGAAAGGTAAATTTCTACATTTATAAATTGTTGAGTAGTTTAAACATTTATGGAGAAACAACAAAGTAAATGCAAAGATATTTGACACCTAAATTATCCTTCACATTGAAAAATTAATAAAAATATTGAAAATTAGATTTGGTCTGTCTGTTAACTATTTATGTGGTTGCTGAAAGTATAAGAATTGGCAAGGAATGAATACAGAAAATTTTACTTAAAAATTTTAACACACAATTTTATCAAATGAGCAAACAGAAACTTGTAAATGTTTATACTGCCACTGAATACCAGTGAAAATAATTTGAATTTATTGGAAAGGGCAAAAATAAATACTGAATCTGATTTTTTCACTCAAGAATTACAAACGAAGTTTGGAAAAAACTTAGCTTCAACAAGAGCTAAAAATATTTACCTCAGAAGGTATGTGAAGATTCAAAACAATACTTTTTTGTTTGTTTTGAAAATGTATTGTGATAGTAGGAAGACAAATTATTAATTAACTATTTTGAAGTTTTTGCTTAAATTCAGGAAAAATTACGAATTGCGAAAGAATAAATCCTGAGTTTATTCTCAAAATAGTGAAAAGATAGATTTGCATTGTCCATCAAAACATTTCTAGCCAAGCATATTTCGAATCATCTGCATTATTCACATGAGTTACACTGTATTACTTTTATATTACTTGAGTCAAATCCGCTTTAAAAGGAACAAAATTTCAGTCTTTTAAAGTTGTGAAAGAAAAAGTAGCATGCATCATGGAACTCACATAAGATTGTTAGCAAATTTTAACAATGGAAATTTATAAGGATATAGTAATTTTCTATGTGATAATTAATGTATCAATTCAAAATAAAATGTTTTACAGCAAGTCTCACTATCTATTTTTTCAGAGACTAATTATATTATTTGGTGTGTATATTAATTTCCAGTTAAATAGAGAAAAACATACAAATTTACAGAAATTTCTAAAACTTTATAAATTAATTCAACTAAATATAAAATAATACTCTTTCATAAAATTTAAAAAAAAGATTAGAAAACTTCTAATACCTTGTTCAAAACAGATTTATATAAACGTCTTCTACTATTAGGAGATAAAGGGCGTCCAATATGTATAGTACCATGTGGGTTATCTCTATACAAATCAGCAGCTAAAGCATTCCAATATTCTAGGCAAATTTTAAATATTTCAACATCTTCTACTTCAGATATCAAAAGTAGAAAATGCAATGCCTACAAAAAATAATTTTATGATAAAAGAACATCTTAATAAATTCAAAACAATTTATGATGAGGAACAAAGAAAAAATAAGATACAGAAATATAATTTTAAACACTAAAAAATGTATCATATAAGTTTATGAGGTATTAAACAAGTTTTTGAATTTGAAAACACAACCAACTATTTAATTAGAATAAATTAATGATAAAAAATGGTGTCTTATACTAAAAATATAGGCTGATAATACAGCCTAAACACAAATAAAATTTAAAGAAAATTGAAACAATAAATATTTTTTCCAATTTTAAAGTTAATAAAATACACTATAAAAAATTTACAACAGTTTAAAACAGAATTCCTAAAAAAAGTGAAAAAGGAGCAATAAAAAACTTTGCATAAGTTATTTAGTAACATCTAAAAATTAATATTTACTATTCTTAGAGCATTAATTTATGCAGTATCTGCAAAAAGTGAAAATAGCAATTTTCAACCCTACATACATATATACATAAAAAGATTTAAAAAATCAAACAATTGGCATATTTGTAATGAATTATCTTCCAATTAGCAATTGTCAACACTTGTCAAATTCACATTTTAGGATTGATCAATGTTGATAAGGAAAATACCAAATCTAATAACAAGTATGATAAACTAATACTTCTTATTTTATCAACATAGACTATATTAATAAACACAATTGTAAGCAACACTTACATTAAGTAAGACATCTTTCAGATCGTTTCTTCTTTCAATTAAATCTCCATGTTCCTTCAAAAATGTGCTCAAAAATAAACTGAGATTTTGGATGAATTTTTGGTCTTCATCTGAACCATTTGCATAAGATTCTTTGATATTTGTGTTGGGAGGTAACATCTGTGAATACAATTATTAAATACCTTCAAAATCAATAAAATAAATGGCCTTACACATACAATTTGAAAAAATACAACAAATAATAACATTTGTAATACTTTATACTTAATCATGCAAGCATAATACATTAAGCTTCAACTTTAACAAAAGAAAAGATTTTAAACAATGTAAAATAATTTCACAATAAAGATAATCTTATCTATAAATCTACAATGAGTAACTTTATTCTAGATTGCCCACATAGAGGGTGTTTCTGATACACCTATGCCATTCAATTTATTAGTGGCCTACGAATTGTATGTAACATGAATGGGTCTGCATAATACATAAAGATACTAATTATGGAAATATTGGTAATATTTGTTGTGATGTATAAAATTTTGTTCTGTTAATAAATGCAAAGCTATCAAATAGACATTTTAAGCACTGGGACATTCAGCATTGAAACACTATTATCAGCTTAATGATAATAATTAATAAATGAAATGTATTAGTAAAGTAATTTTATTATAGATTAAACACTCTAAATTATCAAATTTCCCCAAAATATAAAAACTACTAAAAAATTTTCATTGAAATTATTTTCACATTTTTTAACATGAGTAAAATTTAACATTAAATAAGAAATAAAAAAGAAGCAAATAATTTCAATAGAATAGTAAACAAAATAACAGAAAGATTATAAATAAAAATATTTCATATTATTTTATAATTGGCTATGTAACTTAAAGAAAAATCTTAAAATACTATATGCTAATTGACAAACGTTTGTTTCCAAATTGTACAACCTAGTGATTAGATTCTAAGTAGTATATTTTCATTTTCAATTTTACACATTGATCTATATTTTTATAACTAAAGATGACACTTTTTAAAATTACGCTAATTTTAGGAGACATCAGAAAGCCCAATTTTTATGGAAAAGGTAAAATTCAATCAAATTCAGTAATTTTACCAACTTTATCTAAAGAAAATTAATATTACATTTGTGCATTTTGCAAAAAGCTACATGAAGCATTTTTCTTCAGCTTCCATTTTGTTTGCATATAGCAAATTTTTCATCTAATACAGATATAAATAAGAGCAACAATGAATTTAAACACAAGTACTTTAACATTTTACAGGGTTTCACTTAAAGAAAATTTTAGAAAAAAAACAAAAACCAAAGATGAAGTTTAAAAAAAAAATGGAGAATTCAAAGTATTAAGGTGTGGTTAAAATCTTCTACTTTTACATAATTGTATTTAAGTATAAATTATTTTTAAAAGAAAGAGCCATTTTATATCTAGTTTTAATTATCTACTTTTAATATTTTACTTTTTGAATTATTTACTTTTAATATTTTACACCTGCAAATTGATTATAATAAGGATTGGAATTTTGTTATAAGATTCTTTTGCTTGAAACCTTGTTATCAGATTCTTTTGCATAAAACCTCAAATATTTTTTGAAAAATATATAATAAAAAACTGAGAACTCAAAAAACTTAAAAAGTAAAAATTTTAAAAAGATTTTAAAAAAAGCACAATACATTGAAAAATACTAAAAATGCATTACCTCTGATAATTGTGCCATTGTTTGCGTGAAAAGCATTACAAACATTTCATTATAGATCGCTGAATCTACTCCAGCTAAAATAAATAAAAATTTTAATACTATTTAAAAATCATGAAAATAATTAAGATGTCAATGGAAATAAATAAAAAATAACATTACCAATTTCTGTTAAACACTTCAGTGTAATGTTTCGAAACATAGGAACATTAAAAAACTGAAAAGAAACAGTAACTCTAAACTTAGACACTGTGATTCAAATACCAATAACTTAAACAATTACTTAAAAAAAATAAAGATGTAAACACTTTATACATAACAAACTTACTTTGTAGATTAAAGTACTGATAAGTTTTGTTTCAAAAATATAACCCAAAGGAATCCAATTAAGAAAACGAAGCAAAGTTTCCAATGTAGCATGAACTAACATTACATTTTGACAATTTTCCTATAATAAAAATAAAATATGATTTAAGAAAAGATTATCGATTTTTTCTGTTTTAAATATACATTAGATAATGTGAAACTAAAAAAGATTTTATTTGTAAAAAAGTATCAACATACCATAACAAAGTTACATAACTGGAAGATCTGAGAAAATTCACTGCACATTGTATCTTTTAGATGTTTAGCTTTAACTTGAGTCATCTGTCCACTTGAAAAATCAAAAACTTCCTCGCTAAAAAAATATATGTAGATATAGATAGATGAGAAATTCAAAAAGCAAAAATAAGAATAGATCACAATTTAATTAAATTTGAGTTTTAAATTAAGAATTAAGAAACTATATACATAAGTAAAACTCATACCTCAGTAATTTCAATATAATCATATTATTCTGGCACAGACTTTCATTAGTTTTGCTGGCACCAACAATATCGCTAATAAAATGAGGCCAATTTTTTGGCCACTCTCTTTTCAATATCTAAAAATATTAGTTTAATTTAAGAAAATTAAAAATTTTCAACTCTATTTTACATTAAATATAAAAATATGTAAATAAATGTATTAAAACTCACTTGAACAAGTATCATATTTAGTTTATTAAGATAAACTTTTTCTCTTTCTAAAGTTTCAGCATCAGATGATGTTTTGATAATTAATCCAACAATATACTTTTTTATTCCTGCAATACAATTTTTTTAAATAAAACCCAATTTAGTAATAAGATAGTTTTTATATGAAATGATTTTAACACATTTAATAAAGCAGTTTTTAAAATAAAATTTTATTAATAAAATTAAAATATAAATAATATTATAAATAAGGACCCCCTGTTAAAAAATGCTTCTCCTGTCACATGTATCCAAACTGCAGTTACCATGAATCAAAAGTTTAAAAAAAGTAGAGTTCCAGGAACCTATTTTTTTCCTATAAAGTACTTTATATTTTTCGAAATAGAATTTGTATGAGATGGGTTTATTTTCAATGATTTTAATATTTCAATGATAAGATTAATAAAGTCTTCATTTGACTAACAAAATGGGATTTAAATAGCAAATTTTACATTTTACTACATAGCAATAATTAAGACTGGCAAAAAACTAGTAAACACAAACAGTAGTACCTATATACATTTTTCAAAACTAATTTCTCCATCCAAGCAAGCACATATACACACACATTCGATTACAGATCAAAATTATAATGAAAGCATTAAATTTGATTATCAATAGTATATGAATTTTTAAGAACATAAGGTACATAACTGAGGATCATAAAACGATAGGTAATTATTGGGAACATAAAAATTTAATTGTAAACAGAGAGAAATAAAAATATCATAGCTTAGACCCAAAGAAATTTAAAGACTTAATAGTTAATTAATGCTTGACAATAAAAAAACATAAAAAAAATGTTTTTAACTTCGATAAAAAAATCCTCAAACATTAAAATTGATTATTTTATTACTAATATATATTGCTAATACATATTGTTAGTGAATAAGAGAATATAGATCATTTTTCACAGAGTAATAGGATGCCATACTCACTAGTAATAAAATTACACAAAGGAGATAGCGAATATCTATAATGAGCCAATTAATGAAGAAAGTTGCTAATTTTACAGATAATTATTTTTCTTGTGGTACAAAGCACTGGACTTGTGACAACACATTAAAATTTAGATTAAATAATGAAGTCCAACACAGTTTGCATTGCTAGCTAACTTAATATTTTGAAACTGAGAAGTGTTTTTCACTTTTTAGTATTCATTCATTATAAATTTTGTTATTTAAAAACTACAAAGAAATATTACAGTTACTTAAAAAATTTAAAAATAAATTTCAACAGATAAATAAACATGCAGAAGATAATTTACCAGACAAACAATAAAAACAAGCTTTTCCAAGGGGTAAAAAACCAAATTTAAAAATCAATGTGAAAAACTAATACCATCAAATCTTCATCTCCCTATATTTTGGTCATACCATATATATGAATCTTTTTCCAATCATAATAGTTTTGAAAAGAAAAGAAAAGAAAAGCAAGATAAATTTAATGAATTTAGAAATAATTATACTTAATTTTATTCTGAATATGAAGAGAAAATTTTACATTTAACAAAAACATTTATTGAATATTTTTAGGGATAACCAGCCTGCTTTTCTACCTTTATTTAATTAAACATTAGAAATAACTGATACAAAGAAAATATTTGATTCCACATGAATAATTTTGTAATAACTTATTTATATGAGCTATATGAATTAAGGAAGGTACACATTTGTTTTCATTTTGAATTTAATAGATTTCAATCAAAATTTTACCAGGGTACAAAAGATGTTTGTTTTGAAAGATTGAGTTTCCTGCAACATTGTTTCATATGTCAAGTCACAACTTTCTAAATATTATATTTTGAAATATCTTGATAAAATTAATTTTTCAATGAATATTCATTTATTGAGGGTTTTTTTTTTCAAATTTTTATGGATTTTCTAAATCATCCAGCAATTATTTAAAATTTCTATTCATCAAAAAACGTGCCAAACAATTTATTTCAATACAATCAACATTTATATAAATATTAAAAATTTATTCCTCAATAATTTTCTTTAAAAACTTATGAAAATAAGATTTTAAAATTTTCAGTTATTTAAAAATGCATATATTTATCATTAAAATAAGACTTCTTTCTTTTACACTCAAAATCAGTTTTACTTCTTTTAAAATATCATTATGAATTTTAGTCAAATGTAACTCTCTAAAAATGAAAGCAATTTTTCCAATATCAAAATTTATAACCAAATCTTCTAAATTTTAGAACACAGGCCTCCATGTTTTCATTCCACTACTTAACACTTTTTTTCATATATTCTCTATGAACACCTTTTTTTAAGTATGGAGAATCATTAAATGATTAGTATTATTTCAATGCTATAAATATTCAGAAGCTCACTCATTCATTCATTACACATTTCTCAGACCTCCATAACACTCTTATCACACATATGCTACATACACGCATTCCTCCAGTTCTCATTAATGTTCAATCACCTTCTTAATTTGGACCAACAGGAGAAGCAATGAGGTGTTGAATGTCCAATCAGATGGAAACTGTTTAAAGAAGTAAAGAGAAAAGTAAAACTTTTCATAGCATTTAAGTTGAGTAAGAAATTAAATACTTTCAAGAAAATACTCAATTATGTATGTAATCAATATGAATTTACCATCACATTGATTACGAGGCAAGACTTTCCACTTTGTTTTAATCAATGTTTCCAAAATTTGTAGCCCATAATACTTAGTTTGTTGATTTTTTGAAAACTCCAAAATGGTATCCACTCGAGTCCAGGCATCTGGATGTTCCTTCAATGTTGTCAATATTTCTTGTGCCATTTTTTGCTATAAAAATCAATAATTCATTAGATTTTAAATGCTCTTAAATTCATATATTAACCATTAAAAAGTAGATTGGTTAATTTTATAAATTATTCTTGCTGAATTTAAGCATTTTTAAGATTGACATTAGTCAAATATACATTTTAAAATTATCACATTTTTTATTATCATCTTTCATTAAAAATTATAATATTGATAACACAAATATAAAAATTATATTTCTGCATCAATTAAATACACACACACACATTGAAAAGATGCATAATTAAAGATATAAGATATACAATAATTAAAAATAATTCGAAGTTATTAAACACCATTGATTTAAATGTGCCACACAATTATAAAAAAATGACATACAGCATATCAATAATTAGTCTTTTTTCCAGCACAAATTCTGCAAATGGTAATAATAGGATGAGTAAACTCAGCAAGTATACTCATGACTAATTTTACAAAAATTACAATAGCATCTTTATATTGAGGACAATCTAATTACTTAACATTATGCAGTTATTATCTTAAACTGAACATAATATCATTAAAGAAAAATATTTAAGGTTTTTGTAATATTTTTGCAATTAATACAAAGAAGCAATATTGAATATTTATTTAACTATTAAAATTCTTTTTAACATATTCAGGGAACTTGTTTAAAAAGGTTAAAAACTGTTTAAAATAATCTCTACCCAAAGGAACGCTAATTCATCTTTAAATCTTGCAATTAAATATAATTTGTTGAACAAATCAGAATTGAAAAGGCAAGTTAAAACAGTTTATTAATGTCAAAAATCAATGAAAGCTTCATACAACACTTTCAACTTTTTATTTGAATTAAAAAATATTTGAAAAAAATGTTTCACATATCTGACAATTATTTAAATTTTTGGTACTCTGAATAACTAAGAAATATTTACTGAAGTTTACAATAACTTTAATAAAATTAAAAATCACTGCAAAGTGATAAAAACAGTGTTGAAATTCAAAAATTAATATATTTCCTATTTGAAGGAACAACTCATTTTTTAACTAGTATAGGTTTTGATTCTCTCTACAAAAAATCCCACAGTATTTTCTCTCCAGATATCTTTTTCCAGTTCTTTATCATTTTTTCAACATCTCCCTCAATTTTATTCAGGCATAAAAATTTTAACTTCTTTATTTTAATTAGCCTCATCCACTATTTTCTTTTATTTGTGTTTAATCTCTTTTCTTAAGCTTTTTAACTCATAAGGATAACTTGATGATCATGTTATTTTCTTAAGAATCTATGTTCAATTTCTTAACACATTTTTATTTGGTAACTACCAAGTTTTAAAACTCATAAATATAAAAACTTTAAAAATTTTATTAAAATGTTTTTATTGGCCTTATTAAAGTGTTGTATATTAGGATTTTAAAGCTCCTCAGTATTTTTTAGAATTACATTATTTGTATACACTTCTTCATTTCCATTTTATATCAATTTATTTATGCAATCATGAATTATTAATTTCATTTCTTAAATAAATAAAAATTGTAACTTTAAAATTCCTATGTATGTTAAAATCTGGCATTTTTTTCATACAAGCTGAATTCCTTTTCATTAATATTTAAACATATTTTACTTGGATTTTTAAAAATATTGAAGATTTCTTCAAAATAAACTTTTTAATGTGCACACATGAAGCTTGAAGTACATTTTTTTACCAGAATTTTGTAATTTGCAATTTCTGTATGAAAGAATTCAATCATCAACTTTCACACAAAAGTGTTATGAGCTCCATTTATTTTATATTATTTGAAAATAGCCGGATGAAAAGTACTCTCCACAAAGATATTTACAATTCATTAGGAATCCTACTAAGAAAATTTAATCCTTCAGTCTGATGTAATTTTTAGAAGAGAAATATAAAAGCTATTGATTTATGTTCATCATCGATTAATGGTGTTTAAATAAAATTTTACAGCTCATTAAAATTATTATCTGAATAATTAAATAGACAAATTTTATAATACTGAATTTTTTTAAAAGACTAGAAACCAGAAAAATTTTTTGATAATATTACAACAAAAACAGAAGAGAAACATAAATATAAGAGAAATATGAATCAAATTAATAGATATTTACCTCTTCACCCAATCCACAATACATGCAATTAACTACACTGTCCAAGAGACTTATGTCAAGCTTCTGATTAAAATCCAGAAGATTACTTGCCTGTTGCATCATAATTGCTATGTTCCCATTGACTAAAAAAATTTAGATATGAGTTTTTTTGTAGCATTTATAATAAATTTTTAAACATATTAATTGCTAATTAATAGAATATAAAATTAAATACTTCATGAATATAAATAAAAAATTATTAATGTTTGAAATAAGTAACTCAAAGTTTCAATATTCATATAATGTAAAGGAATTTCATTCAAAGCAAAAAAATAGTTTATTTTATTTTTCTCAATAGCTAATTTAACAAATTCTGTTTACTTTTTATTACAATTTTACAGCAGTGATGGGTAAGCAGATTTGTGTTAACCAATGATAAGACACAGTCATTGTCTTATCGTTGGTTAATTGACAAAAATTTTAACTTTGTCACCATAAATTTCTTAACCTTAAGAAAATTAAAAAATTTAATGAAATACATTTTTATATTTGCTATTAATATAATAATTACAATATAAATAAAATACAGAAAGAATAAAAAATTTACATAACTAAATAAATTAGGTTTTTAAAGGAACTTAATTAAAATAAAAATATTAAAGAATTCAACAAGAACAAAATTAAATAAAGATGTCAAAATCATACTCAAAAGCAACAATATTTATATATATTAAAGAAATGAATTTAAGGAAAATTGCTTTAAAAATGCATTTACTCATTTATCAAAAATAATAATAATAATCACAATTACTTCAACAATATTTTGAAAATTAGAATTGTATTAGGAAAACAAATTTCAAATTTACCTGGGGTGAATGCGACTGGATGCTTCATCCCATCCAAAGTACTAATTGTTGTCATATAGTAAATATGTGATGAAAAAACCAATCTATATAAAAAAGATACAATATAATTAACTTGGGCAGTTTTACAAAAACTTTTAAGTAATATAATAAACACTGTTTTAAAAATTATTAGCTAATTTGTATTTTATAAATCAAAAATAATTACTTTTTATTGCATTTAATTTTGCAACTCAAAAATTTCAGAAGAGTGGAAAAAATTAGTATTAACAATTAAAATATTAAATTTATTGAATATAAGCACATAAATTTCATATCTGTACATATCCATCACTCATTATTTTATTTCAATTAATTTCATTTACACAACTACATAGAACAAATTACGCTTTTTACTTTTAAACAATTGTTAAATATTCACAAACACACATTGCCTAGATTATTTTTTCATACTAAAACCAAATCAAAATGTGATTCTTAATAATTATTTCATTATCCTTTTCAAAACTCTGCAGGTGTTCAATAAATTTTTTCGACCTACCAATTCATTTTTCCAGTTTCACTGTGTTTCTACTGCAGTGGATTTAGGTTTCTGTAGAATGTTACAATTTCACAAACTGATTTCCCACAAAATGGCATCCCACTATTGTCACAATCAAAGCCCCTTTGACTTACTCATTGCTTCACAAATAGAACCTGACAATCTACCACCAACACTTATAAGCTTTTAATTACGCATCTAATTACAACACCTACCAGAACTAATTTTAGGGGGTGTCCTGATTCTTTTTTCAGATTGTGTAGATAAAAGATGCATGTTTCACGAACTCTTAGAGAACTGAAACATAGTTCTTAAAAATCAAAAGTTTGTAAAATAGAAAAATAGGTATTAGAAATCAAAGTTATTTTTAACAAATTGTTCTCTTTATATTACTATAAGAAAAACTCTTAAATGATAGAAAAGAGGTACTTTACAACTTTCCACCTTTTAAGTGTCAACAAATTACTAAAGTGTGGAATGAGTACTTTAGTACTTTGTTGAATGACCATATGCGGGATGGGTCTTCAGACAACCCAATTACCTCTACAAACACTGATAGTATCCTCCCACCAGCTTTGACCGAAGAGAATTAAAAAGCTCAAGAATGACAAAGAAACAGGCCCAGACTTGATTACCTCAGAACTTATTAAAAATGCTCTAGTCACAAAATACTGAGTTTAACCTTAAGATTAGAAACTGTGTGTGTGAGCATTAACTGGCCTACACGCAAAAAAGGAGACTTTTAGGAATGTACTAATAACAGGGGAATCAGTCTCATTTGTATTTTATACTAACTATTTACCAATACCAATATACTTTTTAGCAGACTAGTAACTTAAACAGAAAACTTTGTAGGTGATAGCCAAATGTGGTGTCGGCAAAAGAACAACTAAAAAAGATATCTTTTAGAAAAATTTTGGAAAAAATCTAATGAATATGGGCATCACAACACATAACTTTTTTGTTGATTTTAAGACTGCCAATGATTCATTAAACAGAAAATATTTAATTGAAGTTATAAGAGAATTTGTAAGACCTAAAAACTTATAAAACTGGTCACCATTACTCTTACAGAGACAAAACTTAGGATTAAAATTCAGAATAATCTCTCAGAGCCTATTGTTGTCGTTGGACTTAGGGTGATGCACTAGCCAGTTTGCTCTCCAAAAAATCATAAAAGACTCCAACATTAACATATATGGAACTATCTTTAACAAGTCTGTTCAAATTTTTGTGTTTGCTGATGACATTAGTATTCCAGAATGCACTTCCAAGTCGAATAGTGAGGCTTTTACATCTCTAGAGGTTATAGCCAGCAAAATGCATTTTGCAATGAATTAAAATTAAACTAAGTACATGCCATGCAGTAATAACAGCAACCCATATTTTGAAATTGGGAATTACAAATTTGAAACAGTTAGCAAATTTAAATATTTAGGATCAGAAGTTAATCTCAATGATTTAATATCAGAGATCCGTAGCACAGTCACAGATGCTGACCACACAATGCTTTTTTGTCTCAAAAAATACACGAAGTCTAATTTCATGAGCAGAAAAACAAAGATTCTAAGGTATAGAAGTTTAATCAGAACCATTCTTCATACTCTATTGAGACCTGGGCAATGACAGAAAAAATTAAAGGTATCATTTTTGTTTTTGAAAGAAAAATGTTGAGAAGTATTTTTGGAGGCATTAAATTTAACAATATCTGGAGAAAAAGAACTAACTCTGAACTCTATAAATCTTCTAAAGAACTAGATATAGTAAAATACATAGAAATTCAGAGAATTTTGGGTGGAACAATGTACATAAAGGATGAAAATCACATAACAAGAAATATCGTCGCAATCAGATCACTCAGCACCAGAAAAAGGAGGCCTAAATTTAAATGGCACCAGTTTGAAAACAGGCTTAAGAATTTTAAAAACAACTAACTGGTTGACCATTGCCAAGGATAGAAGAGCTTAGAACTTGATTTAGAGAAAGGCAAGGGCCCATCTTGGGCTGTCTGGCCATTAAAGAATATAAGAAAAATTATTTTGCTTAGGTATCTTATACAGTGCATAATCACACTGTATAATATACATAAGCAAATAAAAGGCATACAGAAAAATGATTTTTACCTTACTTTACTGATAAGAAATCAGGTATTCATTTTATAATTTTTAAATAGAATTGTTAATTTTTCGATGTAATAAAATCTTTCCTAAAATAAATATATAAACCTTGTTAGTCATTCAGCTTGTTTTGCATATAGTCATAATTTAATTTCTTCTTGTTTGATCTAAAAAAGTTTTTTTTCCTTCTCAGGATGTTAACAATCATATAACCATGATGTTAACAACCATTTAACCATCTGATATTTCTTACAAACAAATATATATATTCATGCATAATACCACAATTCTCAAAATTCTACTAAATGTCATGATATTAAAGTTGCAATTGCAATGAAACAAGTTTTTCTCAGATAAACTAAAAGTAAATACACATAGGTTTTTCCATTCTCTTACTATATGCAACTGCAAATTCAAATAGAATTTTAAACTAAATTTCAAGCCATTAAAAACATCTGTTCATGGTAAAAATTCACTCACAAAATGCACAATATTAATTATGAATATATTACTAATATTGCATCTCTTTTAGTCTTAATGTCTATTTTTAGAAGACAAATAATCTTTAATAATAAAGCACTAATACAATGTTTAATATATAATTAGTGGTTTATTAAAAACTTTTTTCAATTTCATTAATCCTGATAACTATGCTCTACAAGCTATTAATCAATTCATTTTAAAATTTTATAAATTTATGCCACATAAATAAAGCATTTAAGAGTATATTTAAATTACTGAAATTTCCCTTCTTAAAGAATATTTGAACAAGCAATTGCAATATTATGAAAAAGTACAGCTCAAATAAAAAAAGAGCTTGTATAATAAAAAGAGAGAGCATATAAGTTAAATAAAAAAGTAACACATAAAAAATTATAATATTTATATAAAAGTAAGAGCATCATAAAACATATTTAAAATTCTTTACTACCTTTAAAAAAATCTGAATGAAGTACAAAAGATGATGGGATTTCTTTTATAAAATATACAACCTGAAAAAAAAACATAGTTAAACAAAGAGATCTTAAATAAATTTTAAATAAGAAAGCATTAAAAAATTATATTTAATTTTTAAATAAAATGAATTAATGAAGTTATCTTTGTTTACAAAAGTTTTGCTTTAATATACTTAGAGCACAAATACACTCACTTCCAAAAGTTAAGCAAAAAAATCAACAAATACTATTTTGAATGAAACAAAATTCGGCAGGAAAGTAGTATATATATTTATGCATAAAACTAAAATCAATAACTATATACAGAAATGAAAACATTAAAATTTTGTAAGTTATCAGATAATGACATACTAGAGATATAAACAGAATTATGTATAAAGTGAAAATAAACATAAAATAAAAAAAGGATATCAATAGCGTATGTGATTTCCCTCATCTGTATGGAAAGTTTACACCTTGTGACCACGCTTTTCATTAGGAGGTCAACCACCGCAGAATTAAGCAATAGCCATTCTTCTTGGAGAGCAGTTTCCAGCACAATAAGAGTGGCTAGAGTGGGAAACGTGAAAATACAGCATGGCCGAGAGCATCTCAAAGATTTTCAAAGGGATTAAGGTCGGGTGAATATGCTGGCCCCATTATATGCACAATCCTTTCACTCTCCAGGTTATCAAGGATGTCAGCTCTATGGGGACGTGCGTTATTGTTCATTAAATAAAAAGTGGGTAACAACTGCTGCAGCATACAATGTCACAATGTGGGTTCTAGGACTTCGTCTCGATACCAGACAGCCGTCACAAAACCCTGTTTAAAGATGTGCAGGTCGGTGCAGTGTCCTAATGAAATCCTTGCCCACACCAAAATGCTTCCGCCTCATCAGCTGGCTACAGAGCAAATCTTGACTCATCAGTAAACATGACATTGCCCCAGTTAGACACAGTACAATTGACAAGTTCCCAGCACCACTTTAATTGTGCCCCTCTTGATTGGATGGATAGACAAACACAAACTCGAGGTACCCGGGCGTACAGTCCACTCATGAGTAATCTTCGACGTACAGTAGCTGCAGATATCACTTTACCAATGGACGCTGTAACCATGGATGTCACACGTGTGGAGGTCGCTCTTTTTTAAAGTTTTTTTCTCTCATTTTTTTAAAGTTTTAATTATTATTTATTTCTTCCCTTTATGATTTAATTATTTAAATGAAAAAAAACTAATGAATATTTTTCTTAAACTTTATTTACTTACCTTCACAAAATATTCAGGAATTTCATAAATTAAACAAATTTTATAATAGATTAGATAAAATTTTCTTGCTATAGAAATTAACTGAATTAAAAAAGTCATTCTTAATCAACATGTATATAAAATATGTCAAAGATTTTATAAATAGTAAAAAAGTGCCTTCAAATAAAATATAAGGTACTTTTCCATTTCGCAGGCGCAAATTTAGCCAAGTGCTAATCAAGTCACCAATTGTGGCAACAACACACAGTATAGACATAAAAAATTTTGAATAATGTTGACAACACTAACAGTATACACAAAAAAATGTTAATAAATGTTAGCAATAAGAATTTTTTACTTTGGAGGCATAAACATTTAAACATCATTTAAAATTTTTTCAAGGATCTTTCGGATTTTTTTTTAAAAATATGGACTTTTATTTTTTTATGTGAATTTGTTACGATTATTATTTTTTAAGCTATATTTTTAAAATCTGATTTTTTTCAAGAGAGATTTTATAAAATTATTAAATTTTTATATATAGCAAATTAGCATAAAATTATGAAATGTAAAAGAAAGAGTTGAAAAAAGTTGCTGATAGTAAAAGGCTGTCACATGTTTTGGAAATGTAGCAGTTAAATGTTACCAGCGGAGATATTCCCTCTAGCAACGATTGTATCATTTTTGGCGACTTTATCACCTGCACCGGCGAAATGGAAAAATACCTAATATAATTATGCTGAAAACATTTTAAACAAATTTAATTTCTCATTCTACACATGGAGATTTTCAAAATGCACTGTGAATATCTAAATAGGATTAGTTTTATTTGCTTTTAATCTCATAAAAAAATTTACCTTGAATCAAATGAGTTATAGAAAAATATGTGAACAAGAAGCATATATTAGCACATCAAATAAAAATGATTGAATGTGCATTATCAAGTTGGGTTTGATTGAAATTTTAGTTAATTTTTACATTCAAGGACTATCAGAATAAGAACTTACAGGGTAAAGTAGATTCCTAATCACTATGAAAATTTAGGTTAGATTATACTTGAGGGTGCCCTTTGAATTCTCGCCAAGTTAATCACCAAGCTGGGCGATGTTGTTCTGTTTATGGTAACCCTAAACGTTATTCTGAAATCCATTCATGGTTCAATTGGTTTCAATTCTGATTGGTTTTCTTCTCAGGATAAATTTGAGCAATATCTGTAGGTGCTATTAGAGAATTCTGTGTACCTCAAAGTAAAGATATTCCAGCAAATTAAGTGAGTACACTTTTTCTTTTTTTATATGCTTACTGCATTATTTTTGAAATTTCATTGTGTTTTGGTTGCCATTACTGTTCGCACAGCGTTCCGCGCGAACAGGATTGGCGCCAAACAAAAATCGCCAATCTCACCAAGGGGCACCCTCAAATATATTTTTACCAAAATTTATGCTCAAGGTAGGGAATCCAACTATGAGCAGTTAACCACAGGCAAAGGCCTTAAACACTTAGCTACCAGCTTTTCATATATTATGGGAACTTGAATATACTTGTATATTCATAGTGTTTATGAACAATGCCAAACAGAACATACATGTCTACTTATAAAAAGAAAAAACATTAGCAAAATTATTCTTCTTGATAGGATTTCACAATCAAGGTATCTCTGCTATAAGTACCACCTTGAACAAAGCTCTAAAACCAAAATAACCTAGCCCCTTTTATTATGGTCTCCTGTTTTAAGTCATTTTTGCATTGAAAAGTACTCAAAGTGGTCAATCAAGTAAGGGGTAATGGGAATCATATTCATACATAATATGATGTATCATGCTTACAACACTTTCTATATATAGGATCTTCTGAAAAAGTCTTCTTGTATATTTTCTGAGATAGTGGTGCTCAGTAATGAATCCCAAAATTGATTGAATTTTGTATCTAATTTCAAGATATTTTCAGATAATTTATCAATCATACTTTTAAATATTGTTGTCCAAAATATTTAATGTAGGTGTTATTTACATTGTTTTTCCCCATTTAAGAACAGCTCATTTAAGCTTTTAAATTAATGAACCAAATGGATAAGATTATCTGTTTTGCAAGCTCGTCAGTTTCTTTCATAACCTTCTATACCTGTGTGCCTTGGCACTAAATATAAGTTGATTTGTTCCTGGTTGCCAGTTCATTTAAAAGGTTTTTACATTCTGAAACAATTTTAGAATTTAGAATGAGTTAATAGCCTATAATGTTGCTTGACTGCCATATAATATAAGAATACACATACTCTGGTAGCTTTCTTAAATTTAATAAGAGACAATTATAGCAAGTACTACAGCCTAAAATACAGTGGTATACCGCAAAATCTTTAAGAAAAGTTAACTCTAGGTGATATACCATGTACCCTATATAAGTACTGAGAATACCCTACATATTGTCTTTCATTGTGATCCATCAGTGAAACAAATAGGATCACTGATATTATAATTAAATGTGCTGTTCACCTATTCTTCCTTAGGGAGAGAAATCTCAAATTATATGTAAAATGCGCAAGACCTGTCAATGATGTCTGAAGGCATCATTAGAATAGATCCATGAATTCTAGTAATACTGATATGACCTTTAGCAGTGTGGGCTTGTTATACCACTACTTCTGCAATATCATTCTCTATAAGCTATCATTCTATTAGTGCAACAAATGAAGATGTCTAAAGGGGTCAGATCAAAGAACTGAGTCTGGCAAATGTCATAGCACCTGTGATACACAGGCAGGTTAGTCTTTGTAGACTCCTAACCCTTCCAATGTTACAATACATAAACCATCAAATTTAGTGTACGACATAAGAAAATTCCTAAACACCAGGCAAAAACAAGTTTGACTTACTATGCCCTTAGAAGTGATCTTTACTGTTTATTGTTTCCCTCATTTTATATAAATTTTCTCTTAGATTAAATTATAATATTCTTTTGTGGCATAATATGAGACTAAAGAGAATATTAATAATCACTTTATTTTATAAATTTGGCAGAAAAGTTAATCTAAATTTGACTAAAATAATTTCTCATCACTGAAATTTAAAGTTGTCAAATACTTTCCAGTTGATTTTTTTTTTTTTTTTTTTAGAAATTTTTAATAAGCTCATTTACTTCAGATATATTTTAGAAAATTGTAAACGTTTACTTATTAAACTGGAAAATAATAGAAAACATAAAAATAAATAAAATGTCATTTGTATAGTATGAAACAGGTCATAAACTATCCTCAATAGATTTATTCTGAAATGTATAATAAATATTTACAATTTAATCTGAAAAATTATAAAAAGAGGAATATGGCTTATATTTTAATAACACATTTTAAATCTCATTATTTTTTTTACAAATAATCTACAATTTACAAATAAAAATTAGATTTGTATTGAGGTATTCTTTTAATCATTAACAATAAAAGAGAACAATTTTAATAATTCGCACTTAGTATGGTAATCAAAGAATTATACTATACAGAGAATAAAGTTTTGGTAAAATAGAAACAGGCTATAATTCCATAAATTTTAAAATAATTCATAACATAATTAATATTTAGGAATAAATTTGAGTGCACTTAAACGAACACACGTTATGATTTTCTACGTTTATAAGCAGTAAGCATTCTTTAAAGATAAACAACACTAAATAACGTAATAATAGAAAAACCAACATTTATAATATATTTTAACTTAATATTAGTATCTTTAAGAGGTAATTTTGAAAATTTGTAAACAAATTTTTTCATTTGACAAGTTACAAAGGCGATCAAACAATAAGCCACATGGATTTATTTATACGCACTATTATGAATATGAATTTAAGTCTTTAACTGGAAAACGATTTTTTAAAATAAACAAAAATAATTAAAATAATGCATAACGTACCTTATAATCTCCTTTTAGAAATTACACATTCACCAAAACATTTACCAAAACATTCAATCAAAAAGCACGCTAAAATTCTCAATCACATTTCAGCGCATTATCTCACCTTCCCACCGTAACCGGTTTGAACTGGTTGCTTACTTCTCTTTCGCGGTTCTCTGTGTTTTTAATTCGTAGTGAAGAAATCGAAAAATAATTAAAACGGAATTCGTGAAGAAATATATTAATTATACTTTTAAATTAAACAGATTTTATGTAGAAACATTCAATGTATTTAATAAAATAATAAACTTAATAAAATAATAATTCTACAGTTTTCAAGGGAATTAAAGGAAACATAAACATACGTTATCGGCCAATTACAACTTATTAATAAAACTCAAATCAGTGATATTCATAATTCTTGAAATAAGATTTTAACATTTATCATTTTGTCAGTACTTTCAAAATAAACTAATGTAAAACTCCTCATTTTCCCTATTCTCTTTGGTATGGAATTCGATCATGCCAAAAAGGCATAAAACTTGATCAGAAATTTCAGTTCTATGAAAAATGAACATTCCTGCAAAATGAAAAAGTAACATTTTCATCTCAGAATTCATTTTAGTTATGATTTTATAACAATTGAAGTTATTTGAAAAATACTAGTTAGCTTTCCTATTTGGAGGCTACATAGTAAGTTCAAAACTAAACTTACATCTTAGAGCTAGGAGTAGAGGAGAAGCCATATCTTATAATATGCATTAGATCCAATTGAAGCCACTGCCGCCATCTTTGTTGGAGAATGAAATGAAAAGGGAGAAGAACGCCTGGAGGGATTTATAAACAAATTAATCACTCAATACAAGCGAAGTAACTTTAATGATACAATTTTCGCAATCACCAATGTTTATTAAACTGAGCGCTATTAATTGTGTTTTTGGCCAACACTTTTAAGAAATTGAATACTTTGAAAAAGAACAAAAAATTACTTCAAATCAATTAGAACGTTGTATAAATATTTTTTCATAAAAAAATCTATGCAAAATATTTTTTTTGAAAAATAAATTTTATCATTTGAAATGAATATGAAAATTTTTATAATCTGGTAAATAAGTCATAAGAAATACTTAACTACATCAATTTCAAGATCGAAAATTTTATTTTTACCATAATTTGATTTGTTTGTCACTCAATGGTCATTTTTTACACACGAGGGCTAATTAGACCGGGACCTACGGCTTAAAGGGGATTCCGAGCCACTACAAACATCCATGCCTAAGGTGGGACTCGAACCTACGAACTGCTGAACTGAAGGCAAGAGCGCTAACCATTCAGCTGCCAGTTCGGCTTATTTTTATCATAAATGGATATTTGAAATGCTAAAAGCCTTGTTATTTGTACAAATTATTTTACAATACTGATAATATTTAAATACAGTTCAATAAATACATCAAATTGTTTAAATTATTAATATAATCAAAGAAGTAGAGAATTTCAGTTTATAATAAAAAATATTGCGTATTTTAATTGAATTTCAAATTTTTTTAATATTCTTAAAGTAAATTGAAGGCCGTTGAGCAGCTGCATTTGTCACAGAGTATTAGCCCTTCTGAGTGTTTTGCTAATACTTTTTATTCAGACATACTTGTTATGGTGAACAAGCAAAATAATATTCCAATCTATTTAAGGCAACTGACTCTTGAGAAAATTAGTCGTATTAATAAATTAGTCCAAATGTTTACGGACGTTAGTAAAATTGATAATGTTTTTATTGGCAGTAGTGTTTACATCAAATTCCAGGATCAGAATATGAGGATTTGGAGGAGAAACCCGGACTACTTCTCAATCTTCTTTCTGAGCTTATCGGCATCAATGACCTTCCGAAGCTACTGAGGTTAGTATTTGGATTAAATAAAATTTAGATCCAGTTTAAATTTTATTTAGTCCAATTACAAAAACTCTATTCAACACTTGGACAACTGACATTGCGTGAGGGATTCTGTGAGTGTAAATATTCTTAAAAATCTCCAAAATATCTCCCTTTCACAACCGATCCAGTTACAGTGAATATCCTCGCATATTGAGGGTAATGAGATTGCGAACAACAAAGCTCTATTGATTGTTGTTGATACTTGATTATGTTCTGCTCTACTTATTTGGAACCCTTCTCAATCGTTAAAAGCAGGAATCAAATCACTTGGCAAGTCTCGTCTTTAAACCAATGATTATATAATTGTCAGCTGAGAAGCTCTTTGACTCTTGCTTGCTGTCATAAAGATGAGGCAATTCTTATCCGCTTTCTCAGAGAGCACCTTCTTTCGACGAATTTCTTAGAGGATTCTAAGCACTACGAGGTCTACTGCAAGCACTCCATTGAACAGGCTTCTCCAAACCATATTTTATCGTGTCTCGGCTTATGTAAGCAGGGTCTTTATGATAACCCATTCCTGGTTTTGGAATTTTTTTAGGGTAACAAATTCATGGACTTACTTGATAAAGCTCCTCTAAACTCGGGAATGTACATCATCATCATCATGAAATGATTTAAATTTTCGTTTGGAAACTAGGTCCATTTATTTATGAAAAATGATGTTGAAGAAAGGGAATTTGAATTTGTGATATCCATATTTCCTGAAACTGTCATATTTAATTGTAAAATTCAGTTTGTTTTTCTTTTTTGCAGAGAGCAATTTACTATCCACTTTAATTGTAGATAAAATCACTATATGTAACTTATTATAGAGTGTTGATCATAGTAATAGTTTCAGCAATACATGGAACTGTTAAAGGGACAATTTATTTTCATGAATAAATCCTGCTCAACAAAAAGCTATATGTATTATATGAAAGAAGAGAATATTCATCTTATATTCATACCCACGGAGTTTTCAGACCGCAGCTCCATACCTCATTTTCAGAATGCTCTATAAATAGGCATTGCATATCAACAATGTCCTCCTATATTCTTTCATGTGTTGAAATTTTTCTTCTGGAAAAAAAATTCTGTTTCAAACGTTGTCTATTGTTTTATTAATACTATGAAAGCTGAATGCGATGCTTATAGGGTTGTAAAGGGTAATCACATATCTTATTTGACAAAACAATAGAGACAAAACACTAGTGATTATTCTTATATTTTGAAGATGCTGTTCTTTTTTTCATATCAGTCTACATTAACTTAATAAGTAAATTTTTTATTCCATTTCTTTCTTTACAGCATAAAATATTACAACCAAATATCCTATTTTCAATGATATTTTTATTTTTTGTGCCCATAAAGTTAATTTGTATATATTGATGTAATTTTAAGTATATGTTAGTTCTCATTTATTTTTATACAAAATTGTGTTTGTTTCTAAAGAGAAAACAATCATTTTTTATTTGTAATTAAGATATTAAAATTACACGTAAAAAAGTTTAATTACAGATTAAGTGATATCTTGATATTAAATTTAGAAATCAAACAGTTAAATTAATAATTTGCATGTGTGTATTTAATTTTTTATTTAATTGTATTTGAGATATTGAATTGACTGATGTTGATGCTTCGAAACACGTCCTAAATAATTTAAACGCACATACTCAAATAATATATTCGTACTCTTGAGTAGATTAAAAGCCTGATACTCGTACGAATCATGCTCAAATAATTATATTAACTCATAATTAGGCACTCTGTTTTTTCAACTATATCAACAGAGCAGTGTAGGCTCTTGAAAATTTTTAATAAGCATAGATAGATATTTTTATTTAACTTTGAATTACGTAATGATCGAACATATGTCTTTCCAAAAATAGTACTAATACTTGAGATTAAACGACTAAATATGCTAGTAATGAGGGGGTCTACAATTAAAATATTCTGGGAATCTCAACAATCGAAGGACTTTTATCTTTTTTATATTAATATTTATAAAAAAAAAACTTAAAAAAACTGCTGAAAAGCTTAAGCCCTCCATTCAAAGCGTATTTTAAATTTATGGTCTGAAAAAATATCTACAATATCATTTGAGAGTTTTTCACGAGAGATAAAATTAGAGATTGTTGTAAAATTGTAATACATAGTAAACATATAAAATCTACATAGTAAAAATCTAAACTTTCAAAGATTATATATTTTATGAAACAATTTTTCTTAAATTCATTCAGAGAAAAGCAAAAACAAATCTCTACCGTGTCTTGATAGTGTCTCATAAAAATGATTTCATACATTAACAAGTAAATAAGCGTTTTTGAATACTCACGTACTCGTATGACACTATGGTCATTTATAGTTTTCAAAATATTTTTGAACTACTAAATTTTAGCATTAAAATCCCTTTTACTAAATTATATTTCAACTTTCAGGTATGCATTAAAAGCACTCTATTTCAAAATAATATCTAATTCCTAATTTTATTGCAGAATATTTTTATTCTTTTTAAATATGGGTTATTGAATGTGTTTGTCTTCAAAGTTGGAAAATTGAATGCTTTCGTTGACTTTTATTGAGTGGTTTTAATTCATTATAAAAAAATTAAACTTAAAACTGTTATAGGACAGAATGCTATGCTCAATTTATCGTGTATTAGGAAAACTAAGTCCCAATCTTCTCAAACCGAAAACAAATGAAGATTACTTACGTTATATAAAATCCAAAAGACTTCCAGGAAATCATAAATATCAATATCATTTGTCAGTTTTTAAACTAAGAAGTGTTAAAATCATACTTATGTTTCCATAAAATTCAATAAAATCATTATAAATATTAGTTTAAAATTAACTTAATTGAATTAGTTTATTTTGTGTATTTATTTAATTATATTTTTATAAAAGGGATATTTTCTCTACTTATACTTTCACATTATAATATAAATAATACCTAGTGAATAACTGCCATGAGCTGTAATTGCATATTATTTCCTACGTTAATATACTTGTGTTAATAAACATACATTTGTACAAGTAAATGCGCATACATCTTGGTCAATAAAACATTATCTTTATTAAGTGCGTGAGACACCAAACTAGATACACGTTTAATTTCATTCGTTTGAATTTTTTACTTTCAACTCGTTGGTAATTTGAGATATATTTGAAGTAAAAAGCTCGAAAAATATTTAGTGTTGTAAACAAAGCTAGTTTATGAAGACAATGGAAAAGTTCAAACTATACAGAATATTCAAGAATATAGATATCATCATATTCATCATGATATAGCGATTGAGGACCATATCTGTCAAACGCAGTTCTCTTTGAAATTTAAAAGTTTCAATTTTAAACCTATTGAAACCAAAACTAAGGACAGGCCGAAGTTTAGTTAAAAATTAATTATATGGTGGAGGAGAATTTAAAAATTTTTGGAGATATTTATTGGAAAACACAAATTGAAGAACTAATTCTAGTAAGCAAAGAGGGGAATGAGGAAAAGTTTTGAGGAAGCATTTGGAAAATTAAGGGCCATCAAACTTATATAAGAAAAAGCATTGAGAGGAAATGCAAAATGACAAAAAAATCACAGTGTCATATACAGTGAGTGTAAAAAGTATTCGTACAGTACGACAATTGATTTAAAAGAGATCCGTTCATAAAAATTATTATCATAAATTCCATTTTAATTAATTAGAAATATATAGTAAAACATATTTTTACTAGTTTCATGTGAAATTTACACGAAAATAATTTTATACATGAATAAATATTTACAAAACTGTAACAATCCAACGTCTTGTGGTGTAGAAAGTATTCGTACATCAGGCATATATTGGCCAACACAATCATAATATTACAGCTAATACCTTGTAGGATATCCTTTAGTTCGAATAACTGCCTTGAGTCTCTTTGGCATCGATTCCACCAATTTTGCTGTATCTGAGATAGATATGGCTTCCCATTCTTGATTAAAAGCCGATTCCAAATCATTTTTTAGAAATATGTCTGGATCTAGTATTTTTATCAGAACATCCCATAAATTCTCGATGAGGTTGAGGTCCGGCGATTGAGGTAGAAATTTCATGAACTTTGGGGTATTATATAGTATCCAGAGCCTTTTGTTTAGGGCTGTGTGCTTGGGGTCGTTATTATGCATGAAAACGTTATCACCATTCAAGCCCATTTTTGTTGCACCTAGGTTCTAAATTATTGTTTAAAATGTCAATGTAAAGTTGATGATTCATAATGCCTTTAATAAAGACTAATTTGTCCACCCAGAAACACTCTTACACCCCCAAACAAGTAGATTTCCTCTCCCATGTTTCACTGTTGGCACTAGATTCTTAGGATGCATTTCTATATTGCGCTTTCTCCATACCATTCGTCTCCCGTCCGATCCAAATATGTTGTATTTACTTCCGTCTGTAATGATAATCTTTTTCCAGAAATCTGGACTTTCATAACGTATTGCTTGGTGAAAGATAATCGCAGCTTCCGATTCTTCTCACTAACAAAGAATTTTCGTCTCGCAACACGGCCATGTAAACCTTTATTTCTGCATGCATTTCGAACAGTTCTTACAGAGACTGCTGTTCCCATGTTATTTAGTTCTGATGTTAATGTAGGAGAACTTATTTTGGGATCCTTCTTTAATGAATGTACCAGAAACCGTCTGTCAGATGATGTCAATAGACATGGTCGCCCAGTACGAGAACTGTTTTGAACCGTTAGGGTGGCAGCAAACTTTTTTATGATTGACTGTACAGTTGAACGGGGTTTACCAACCAGATCAGAAAACTTGTTGTACAATTTACCATTTTTACGGAGCTTTAAAATCACAGTTCTCTTTCGGAAACACTTGTCTCTTTGCTTTTACGACCCATTACAGAATTTCTAGTTTCTCACTACATTAAAATTTACACTAAAAAACCTTTTAAATAACTTACAAGATGACGTCGATTAACTACATCTTAATAGCTAAACTTATCACAAAATATAACTAAAAAATTTTGATTTCTTTTAGTGTACGAATACTTTTTACACCACAAGACGTTGGATTGTTACAGTTTTGTAATTATTTATTCATGTATAAAATTATTTTTGTGTAAATTTCACATGAAACTTGTGAAAATATGTTCTATTATGTATTTATTATTAATTAAAATGGAATTTATTTTTATAATTTTTATGAACGGATCTCTTTTAAATCAATTGTCGTACTGTACGAATACTTTTTACACTCACTGTAGTGGAGCAAAGCATGGTGAGATTACACAGTATGTAAACAACCTAATAGGATGTCTATATAGCAATGTGTTTTGTAAGGCTTCATGAAGTACTTACTATGTATTTGCCTTCCGGGAAGGCTTTGCATTGATAGAAGTTGAATTCAAGTGTTGTATTGGAAGAAATTTAAAAAACTTTCAAGCAACCAATCCTATAAATAAGTATGCAACAGACAGCAGAAATGCAACTATCTTCCACCGTTCAACATTATCAGGGTCTGGACCAGGGATCTGTAACTCCTATGAGCAATACTCGACCTTTAAGCCATGCTGAATCCAAGTCAATAATATTTGTAGATTTTGTCTTCATTTGGAAGGATTATAAAAAAATCTCGGTATATGCCTTTGATTCAGTCGAGTAAGAGATTTTGTGCCGAATTTAGTGGTTGATGGTTTTCGAATCGTTCGAGTTTTTCATAGACTAAATACCACTAGGCTCAATTCTTTCCTTTCTACTGGGCACAATTTGGGAATTGCTGACTAGCAAAAAAAAAAAAAAAAAAAAAAATTCTTATAGGAAGATTATGTCAGAAATTTTGAATTAAATTAGAGAGAGTTAATATGTCTACATCGGCTTGTATCGAAAGTTATTCACTGCTATTATTATCGTCTGCTTAAGCTACTTATTTTAGTGTGTTAGATTATATTTTGTTGGACGATTTTTGGCATTTGAAAGAAATAGACTTATTTTGGAACTCTGTGTGGTGAGTATCTGTAAAAATATGTCGGTACTATTAATTACAAAGTGTCTTAAATGTAATTATCAGGCATAGAATTATTAGACATAGAATTTACTTCCAGTTCTGTTGCAAAAAGTTACTATAGAATATCATTAAATCATATACGCAGCTTCAGGTTGTATCATATGACACGGTGAAAGTGTTCTGTATAGAAAGTTCAAAAATAAGGACGATGACATTCAGGAAATAAAGCATTCTCATCAGCCTACTGATAAGACCCACTTACGAGAACTTATAGAAAAAAATCCTTATTCGACCACTCGAAAACTAGCTAAAAAAATTAGACGTTAGTGTTACGTCCATTAGTCTTGCTATGCATCGCATACTTTTGACTTACACACTCAATTTATGAATGCCCCCTAAGATGACTAAGAAGATAAGAACAAACACATTCAGGCCTGCATTAATCTGCTGGAATATCAACATAAGGACAAAATTCTGAACCATATCGTTACTCGTGATGGAAAGTGGATTTACTTCAACAACGCAAGTTGAAAAAAGGTTGATCTACTCTTGTTGAGCCCATCGGTAGCGCCACAAAGCAAAATTTGAGTAACAAAAAGATCTTGATATGTATTTGGTTGGATTGCCATGGTATTATGCACAAAGAGTATATGAGAAAAGGTAAAACAATCGCCAGTAAAGGGTAAAGAGATATGCTGATTCTTAAATTTAAACGTGAAACTGAGTTCCAGCACAGGAAGGTACTGTTAAGATATGCAAGATGATACAAAACTACATGTGTCTGCATTCACCGTTGGACTCTATACAAACACGGATAGGATCTTTTTGCCACACTCAGTTATATAGCACCAACATCACTCATGCAATCTTTTTTCAAATTTGCAATGACATCTTGTTGGTGCTATCTTTGATTTTGCAGTTTTGGATTCACGGCCAACAAGTTTCTGGATTTAAACTTTTAAAATATCTAAAAAATGATGGTTGAAAATCAGTGATTTAGGTAGTGATAAGGTACTGCTTTCACATTTTTTTCAACTTTATTAAGAAGGTTTTTTGTTGGATAACTTTCGTTTAAATTAGATTTTTTGGCTTTATTTCCTGATTTAATGCCTTATCTGAATGATTTATATTTGAAATTTTAAGGTAAAAATTAAAATGTTTAAAATTTTATATGGATTTATTGAAAGATTCTCCAAAGTCTAATATATTTAGGAAAATAAGAACTTTATAAATTAGGAAATAATAAAATTAATGTTCCTAACCAGTAGAAATCTACTGTAAATTGTCCTTGGTATAGTAAAAATGTTGGGAACACGTTTCATGAGCTTTTACAATATTTTTATTAAAAGTATTCTATGTCTATATACTTTATCTTCAAAATGTACATCGTTTAAGCATTTGAGACAAACTATAAGATAAAAAATATTATATTTTAATTAAACTTTACTAATTCAGAGAATAATAATTTTCAACATTGGAGTTTATATATTACAATAAATATTCAAAATATCTCACTTCAAACTTCCAACAATTTTGAAATAGAAATAACATAATAAATAACAATTTTAGTAATAACATTTGTGCTTCCATAGAAATCAAAAGTCTTAATTTTCGTGATACTATTTTGTATGTTTTATGCATTTTGGTCATTGAGAGAAAGAGAGAGAATACAAAAACAATTTTGATAGTTGTTTGCAACAGGGGTTGATAATCTATTAAAACGGAAGAGCCAAAAGTTACAATTTACAAATTTTTTAGTTTTTTAAGAGTCACTAAAAGTTTTTGTTACAATAGAAAGCTTGCTCGCACGAATATGTTGACCCGAAGATTGTCAGCACTCCCTATGCCAATTTCTTCACCTCATTGTACCATTCTGGAAGACAATTCCAAGCACCGAATATAAGAGCCTTAACTCGGGGAATTTCTTTTAGATACTGAGTGATGTATGTGCATTTCTGGATCTCCAACTCTTAAAACTTACTCTTGAATTCTGTGAACTTGTCACTCCACAAGTCTTTGCCTTACAAATCCAGTTAGAGCATTTGGAGCGATTCAGCATCAATTCCGAGTGACTCAATCTTGATCTCATGTTTATTTGTGTTCACAGGATTTACTATGAACGTGAGAATACTTTTGTACATTTTGAATTGCACAAATTTCTCAACGAACCCATTCTTTATAGTTTTTAAAGCTATGCAGAAGTAATTCGTGACATAGTTGCACTCGTCTCATTGCGACATCGCATCAGATTCTTAACATGGAAGTGATTTACCCTACTCATGTCTTCAACAAGAAGTAATTTTTTTTTTAAACAAATTACTTCTTCAAGCAAGGTATAAGCAGGGTTTCCTTTTCTTTGCACAGTTTTAGATTTGGTTGATTTAGTTTTATTGTAGTATCAATCAAGAATTTCAATTTTGGCAGCCATTTGTCTTCTCCCAGTTCGGAAGAATCAATGCTTTTATCATTGAGGAATATTTTTATTTTCCTCAAGCACACAAAGCAAAATGTTATAATACTGTATTTTTTTGAAAGCCAGAAATAGATCAGAAATACAACTATCTATTTCGTCAAGCAAATTTTTAATATTGCAGAATGCTTTTGCGAAGATGTTGATAATAATCTTAATTATCAAGTTCATGATCTGAACCATTCGGACCAGAAATATTTGGGCATTAAGCGCTTCTTGATGAATTATTCAGTAAAGAGTTAGAAATTTGGGGTTAATTTTTTCCTAGAGAATTGATGTTATTCTTATATGTATTCCAGTTGTTGGAAATCTTGGCGATCATCAAAAAATAATGTAACCCTCTTTGCCAATTGAGTACTGAAGACGTCAGTTTGAGATCCCATACTTTCACACGAAAAAATGTAAACAGAATGCTACTATGTTTCGATCCGTAAGGAATGCAGATGCGAGCGCAGCGAAACTAAATCTTGTAAATATATCTGTCCTCCTACAATGTTTTTAATAATAAATAAATAAATATAGATATTGGGGAATTTTTCTTTTATCATGTGTACAGATGGAATGTTCCTGAACGAATCTCGGGACGAATAAGGTAAGAGTAAATTTTTTCTTACAACTTGATTGCTTTTGTTGATTGCATTGTTACCGAAACCAGTAAAACTTCTGGCTCCATCAGTTGCCATATAAACGATTTTATTTACATAGATTCCATTGCTTTAAAGAAATGAGAAATGCTTGCACTGCATTTGCTAAATCTTCTTCATGAGTTTGCTCTGAAAATATAGCACTCCCTATCTAGAGGTAGGAAACTACAAGTTTGAAACTGTTCTCAATTTTAAATATTTGGGATCTGAATTGAATGCATCAAACGACATCGCACCTGAGATCCGCAGCAGGGTTACAGCTGCTAACCGATGCTTTTTTGGCTTAAAAAATACCTAAAATCTACTTTCGTCAGTCGAAAAACAAAAATTTTGACATACAAATGCGTGATTCGGCCTATTCTCACTTATTCATCTGAATCGTGGACATTGACTGAGAAGGACAAAGAAACCATCTCCATTTTCGAAAGAAAAACTTTAAGAAGCATCTTTGGTGGAATAAAATGTGAGAATACATGTCAAAGAAGAAGAACTAATTCTGAGCTCTATAAACTATATAAAGAACCAGATATTGTTAAATTTATCTCAATACAGAGATTAAAATGGGTAGGACATTTGAGACGGATGAACGACAATCGGGTGACAAAAAAAATTTTCTTAGCTCGCCCCATGGGCACCAGAAGAAGAGGACGACCGAAACTCCGATGGCGTGACTGCCTTGAAAACGACCTAAAACACTAAAAGTGACAAACTGGATGACCTTGTCCAAAAATAGGGGGTCCTGGTATGCACTTCTGAGGAAGGTAAAGACCCACCCTGGGCTGTCAGGCCAATAAAGAAGAAGAAGAGTTCGCCCTGAGAGCGGTAGCAATCCTAGGAAAGACGTATACCTAACGAAAAAGGCAACTCGAAAAGAGTCTTTTGTGTCGCAAGATTCATTTATAGCAACTGATAAGGTAGAAGCCAGTTGAATGTCTTGCATTTGCCCATGCCTTACATTTGAAGACATTTATGCAGTTTAACTGTTTTAACGGATTATGGGAAATTTTTGATTTTTTTTAAAAAAAATCTTAAAGAATTTTTTCAGATGCATTTATAAGGCAATCTTTGACGTACTCACCATCTGTGAATGGCTTTCTTTTTATTTATTTATTTTTTTGTACAATTTCTAATGATACTACAAAGCTTGACAGAATTACATTATCAGAAGATTACGTGAAGTCATTTAGCATTGAACTTGACTGTTGATTTTTCTTTTTTTTTTTTGAGGGGGGGAGCGACTCTTCAATGGCTTTTTTTTTCTTCATCACTTGAATATTTACTAGCACACTGAGTAGGTTTTGAAGTGAAGTGTCTCTCCAAACCAGATATCTTTTGTGTGGGAGTTTTTCATGGTAAATGAGAAAGTCAGAGATAAATCTATGTTGCACATGAATGCAAACGGTTCCATCCAATCCTGCTTGAATTTTCTATTTTCTTCTTCAGTTCTCTCCTTAAGAAGCTGTCATGCTGGGAACAAAGCTGAAAAAATGATTTTTTAAGTTTTATTTAGCTATCTAAAGCAGCAATTAATTCATTTACCATTAATTTGGGCCACTTTACTTCCATGCAAGTGACAAGAAGACTAAATTCATTTATCACAATTTGGCAAAATTAAAAAATATATATAAGATAAAATAAAATGAATGGAATTATTTATCATTATACTAGTTTGTTAATATATTTAATTAAACTCATTTGATGCAACGTTTATTTTTGTAGTTGTTCGTTCTTAAGAAGAACAACTAAATAAATAAATTAGGAGAAAAATTATGACGTGACAGGATATCGTAACCGATTATCTGAAAAATTCTAAAGGAATCATAAGTGCTTCGTTTTGACCAATTAAACAGTGACAACTCTACTATAAGCTTTTTTGCGGAAAATAAAAATGTTATTAACATTAACTCGGACAAAAAAAATCGACATTCAGATAAAAACTGGAAGAAAAGTCAAAGACATATGCTATCTGTTCATTGCGTTATAAGTAATTCAAAATGAGACAATCAATTTTATTTCTAAAGAACCATAGGTACATTAAAAATATAGCTAAATCTGATGTAACCTATATACTTGTACTAATATTTCTAGTTTCTTTATTCAGATAAGTCAAAAATTTTATGGTGACCTCCACAGCAACAGAAGACGAAAAAGTTATCAAGATCTCCATTATAAAAGTTATCCTGATACTTATGATGCAGAAAGGATCGAGAAAAGTCTTAGGATTTAAATCCATTATATCAGAAAAGAGTCTGAGTTTAAAAGCAGATCGTATAAGCATTTTTCATTGATTTATAATTGCTGCAATAAGCTTTTTTTTACCCATTCTTTTTCTTCAACACAATGTCAGGAATAAAATGATATATGACAAATTAGCTAAAATTTGAAATTTTCTAATTAGTTCCTAGTTTTTCAGCCATACCTACAGGAATCTGAATTCACTTTAGGGATTCCAAGCCCAAAATGCCGTTTGTTCAGAAATACTTTTTTTCCATGTAACGCAATTATAAAAAAGGCAACACCGAAAGATGAGATGCAATCAAATTCAAAATTATTTTAATTGTATAAATCAGGAGATCATATTTAGTATAAATGTTTATTTTTATTGAATTATGAATGATATTTTCATTATGCGTTTGTATCTGAAACCCCACGTAACCAATGAAATCATTTGCAGCCAACTAATACATTAATCCCACATTACGTTCAATGTAGTTTGTCTTCAGATATTTAATTTTTATAATGATTGAAAACAATATATGCACAAGTGCCGTATAATCCAGGATGCCAAATTTTAATTTTCGTGATTTTTTGGCTAATTTTTTTATGTATCTGGTAACCTGGTTTTTATTACATCATAAATATGGAGACTTATAAGAATTAAGCAGAAAATTCTATATTGGCAACCCTAGTATTTACGTTATTACTCACGTCACAAAACGTCATCTAGAAAAAATTTTTTCATCGCCAGAAAGGTTCAGAATTTGACATCGTAGATTATACTGTCCCTGTGCCTATACTGTTAAAAATATTGTACGTGTGTAAATAGATCAAAGTAAAAAATATATCAATCTTTTAAATGGTATCACGCGAGGACGTATCTAACAAATAGTATATTGAATATTGGTCATTCTTTTAACCCATATATACAAATATTATTTCATGAAAAATATATTTAAAGTTATTTTTCACTTTAATTTTAAACTTAATTTGAAAGGAAATAAATTTTAACTTCACTAACATGATAAGTGCAACATATATATATATATATATATATATATATATATATATATATATATATATATATATATATATATATATATATATATATATATATATATATATATATATATATATATATATATATATATGTATATATATATATATATGTATATGTATATATGCATATGTATATATATATATACATATAAAACATATGCAGATTAATAAATTCGATGACTTAGAGATTTTTCAGACAATTAACCTTAAACTGTTTAATATTATGCGAAAATTATATAATTTTTAAAATTTATTTTCATTAAGCTTTTTTATGTACAGTGTTATTAATTAGAGAAAATAAACACTTATAATTTACATTTCACTTTCTAATTCGTATTTAAGGTTTCACTTTTAAAATATAATATTAAAATTGTCTAAAGAAATTGCGAATTTTAGTATCAAAACAGATGATAGATCTAAATGATTTTGTCTCCACACAAAAATTCTAAGACTGATTTGAGCGGACAATTATTATTATTTGTTTTTAAACTCTTACTTGAAAAATAGTTATTTTACTAAAAGTATAAATATATATTAAAAATATAATTGCAATAATTTTTTATAAGTAAGTACCCATCTTAGAACAATGTATTAATAGCAATAAAATTTTCTGTTTTTACGGAGAAAAATGAGTATGAAGTGCTTCAAATTAAACACTTTGTATTTGACATTATAATTTAATAATGATAATAAAGTCACTTTTATATATAGTTAAGTAAATATCTAATTTTATTTTAACTAATAGGTCAAAAGACTTAAATCTGTTAGGAACAATAGATACCTCCTGTAAAATCTTCAAAAAATGAACAGATATAAAGCCTATACATAATGAGGAGTTTAAAAGATATTTTTTCAGAAAATTTTAAATCCAGTTTTTCTAAAGTTTTTATAAGGGGTGATCAAATGAAAAGGTACGAAACGACGTAAAAACGTAACTAGTTAAATATTTGCATATTGCGCCATGGGAGAACGTAGCGAGGCATCTCGGGATGTGATTGGAGTCTCTGACTGGGATCGGAGCATGCGCAGGAGAGAGCAGAGGCTCTTATCAAAAGCGGCGTCCAAATGATGCGGCAGTCCGTTCGCGTTGCAATATTCGACGATTGAGGAGTAGAGAGGTGTTATCCGACTTCTGACAGCGGAAGGTGAGAAACCAGTGGAAGCATGAGTCATCACCTCCCCCTAAAATGTTCAAAACCGTACTGTCAGCAGGAAAGGTTTTTGTTCACCGTCTTTTCCGACGTTCAAGGTCCGATACTTATGGAATTCCAAGAGCTCAGATAAATCATAAACTCAGATGTGTACTGTGAGACACTCCGACGCCTACGCAGGTCAATCAAGAACAAAAGACTGGGGCTGCTCACGAAGGGTGTGGTTCTGCTCCATGATAACGCGCGTCCACACATCTCCAGAGTGACACACATGGAACTGGCCAAGTTCAAGTGGGAGACGTTGGTACCATCCGACCTACAGTCCGGACATGTCGCCCTGCGATTTCCATGTGTTTGGTCCACTGAAGAAACACCTGAAAAGGAGAAGCGCTTCCATTCGGACGACGTACTCAAGGACGCTGTGAAGGACTGGGTCTCGTCACGGCCACAGGAATTCTGGGAACAAGGAATCCTGCGGTTTGTTCATCAGTGGGATCGTTGTGCTCAACTATTGCCTATGGTGTATATTTTGAATAAAGTCTACATTTGTACCCATCGTGTTATTTCGCACCTTTTCATTTGATCACCCCTTATATTATTGTTTCATGTTAATAAACTATACATCAGAATTCATCCTTTTTATTGCATCAAAAGTAAAAAAAATTTTTTTTGTAATAAATTTGCAAAATATTGAAAAGCGATATACACATGAAAGGGAAAGAACAGCATTTAAAAACATGATTGCTATAAATGAATTTAAATTATAAATTTGTTTAATTTTTGCAATTCTGGCAACTCTTGATTCTTTCACCGATAATAGAGATGCATGCTTAGATTTCACTCACAACTATTTAATAGTTTCCTTGTTTATTATGAACTAATTAATTTCAGAAAATGACCTTTATAAAAATCCTCATTCGGTTTGAATAGTTTATCAACAACACAGTTGCTCTCGATAAGTTATTATCAATAAGAAGTTGTTTCTAATTCATCACAACTTTACAATAAAAATGAAATTCTGAAAAGAAAAAGTTTGATTTAAAGTGTTGGTAATATTTTCCTAAAACTGGCTTCACTTAATATCGTTTAAAAAGCAAAATTGAACTCTAAAATTTTATTAGGCTGGAAAACCGCCAGTAATTCATTCGTACAAATGTATGCATATTTACGAAGACAATCAGTAATAATGAAAATTTTAAATAATTGAAATTTATTTTTAACTATTTGTACATTTTAGTATTTTAACTTTCGGTATCATTCTAAAATAAGGTTATCTTCATTTTTTGGAACATTTATATAATTCAATCGATACATTAAATAAGAATAGTATTGTAGTAAGCAATGTCGTGCGTTGTTGTTGTTGTCGTGTGCCAGATAGGCAGGCATTATGGGGTGCGCTGCTCCATTTTTCCAACTGAACCCTATTTGGGTGTGGAGTCCGACTTCTTCAGTACACACATGCCATAGGGACCCGTTTATAAGGTAGACAACCATTCACACCTCATTCATACAAGGAAAGGACTAAGGCAGGCCGCAAATTCGGTAGACAATCCGATTAAGACGCCGTCTTATAGTAGACAAATGCAATTTATTCGATGTCTTAGTGTGACGTAGCTAAAACGTTGTATCTGACGTCATGGAATTTTAAACCAATGAGAGCATTGTCTCGCGTAATGTTGCCAGATATTTCGAATCTGCTTGAAATCAAGAATCGTCTCGCGCTCCACCCCTTTTCTGAGATAACTAAGACATCAATGACGTCATTTGGTCTGATGCGATTCTCGCGAGATGCTCAGCTTGCCTCGCGAGAAAAGTCTCATGCGATCATCTACGAATTTGCGGACTGCCTAATACAGGATAGATAGAGAAAGAAAGTACATCTATGCCCGAAGCGGGATTCGAGCCCAGGACCTCCTTATCCGCAGTCAGGCAGGTTGACCACTAGACAAGTTGGGCGGCATGCGTTTAAAACGATATGTTCTTCCCATTTGTCTTTTGAATATTCTTTTTTCGAACTAGCTGCTTCAGAAATATTTGGGATAACCGAAGCTTCAATTAATCTGAGTTCGCTTAATTGAGGTTTTAATATATTTGTGTTGACTGCTTTCTATTCAGCAAAATTATGGAATAAATGGTGATGGGGCAAGATCATAAAGGGATCAATTTCTTTGAGGTACTGAGGAAGAGCGAAGAGTTTCTTTTATAGTAAAAAAAAAGTTGCTTTTTCCAAGCTCTAGTCTTTCCTTGTAATGCTAGTCCAAATTAAATATTTTGTTTCATGCTGAAGTAAGTGGACACGTAACCAATGTATATCATGATTACGTAAAATGTTAAGGAAAATCTATGGACCAAGGCTTGAAAATGGTGTATGGATCAGAAGAAATAATGAAGAATGAATGCTCCTAGTGAGAAACAAAGACAAAGTGAGATACATTAAAGCCCAAAGAATACGGTGGCTTGGCCACGTACACCGCAGAGATGAAAAAAATATCCTAAAAAGGCTAACAAAGGGTGAATGATTCAATAGCAAGAAGAAGGGGAGACCCAGAGAAGCATGGATTGATAATGTGGAAAAGGACCTGGAGACCATGAAGATAAAGAATTGAAAAAATTCGGCTCTGAAGCGGGAAAAGTGGAAGGAGGTTGTATTAGAGGCTAAGGCCTGCATAGGGCTGTAACGCCAGTTAAGAAGAATATCATGATTGGTTACAGTTTAAACAGTCTTTGTAAGCTTGTCATCCGATAAACTTTCACAAAAGAAACGAAACCTAGAAAAAATAAGGGCAAACATTTTATTTATTGGGTGATTTTACTGTGAGATGTGAATATAAACGAAGAAAACTCATTGAATATATTTCTATCTTATTATTGGGTTCAATAAATTCTAGGTTGAGACAATTTGAACAATAATTTCGTTTGCATTCAAATCATTTTGACAGTTTTAGACAATCTAGTGGCTGATCTCTCTGTTGCATATTTGTAATCTATATCTTCATCAACATCTAATATTTCTCTAGAATGAATATTCGATTCTGCGAATCAAATACATATTCGGAAGAAAATTACCGAGATATTATAATGCTCGTTGATTTTAATATCGATAAGTTAATAATCCGATTTATTTCAGAGGAAAAAAATGATAAGAATAATTTGAATATTATGAAATCTTATTTTTTTTTACATTTTAGAGTAAGACAAAAATAAAATTGAAATGTTGAAATCAAAAACACAAAGAATTTAAATTTATAAGTTTAATTAAATTACTAAAGAGAGTAAGGTTTTTAGTTTTGACATGAGTGGAATTAAGAAAGTCAAGATATTGCAAAAAATATAACTACGTCCAAAGTTCTTTGTCCTCAACATAAGCTATAGTATTTCAGTAAAAAATGAGAAAGAATTGTTGTAAGTCTGCTGTTTATGTAGAAACAATACGATGATAAGGATGATATTCAAGATCAATTACAGAATCCAGAATGTTTACCCAACGGTTATAATTCAAAATATTAATTTTTATATCTTAAGAGATATTGTAAGAGAAATAAACAAAAATTAGTAGACACATTGCAATTATTTAAGATTACCTTAGCGACAAAGTTTTGCTAATTTCGCTTTTTATTAAATTTAAGTCGAATAAGAAAAAATTTAAGCAACGAAACATACTACATTTCGTGATATTTAATTTAAATGAAAGATTTTACTTCTCATTTTAAGTTTCTGTGTTTGTTCATTAACAACATTAACTTCTTCATAGTTTAAAATACACTCTTTTACAAGTATTTCGAAGCACCAAGAATAAAATGTTGTTTTTAATGAAATTAAATATGCTACAGCGTATACACAGATAATTAAATGATAAAAAAATCTTGGTCAGGGGTCCCATCCACGGCTCACGGTTATAGCTTGAAAGTTCAAATTAATAGTAGGTGGGAAAAAAAAATATTTACTCTTTTTATTTATCAAGCTTTAAATTGTAAATACTCAGAGAAAAACATTTGCAAAAGTAAATCTTCCCTAAATTTTTGCTATAATTTTATCACATTTTATTTCTTTTTCTCTTCATTCTAACTCTTTTTCTTTTCTCTATTTAAAAACAGTTGCATAAAAACAAGAATTGTACCATAAGGTTGTTTCACTTAATATCATCAAAAATCAGAACTAGAGTTAAGAGCTCAGCTCTAGGTTCTCCGAAAACACCTGTACTAGATTCCAGAGTCGATATAAGCTGTTATACGCCTCTGTAAAGATTGAAAGAGACTCTTAACGTCATCTTGTGATATATTTTGCCAGACATTCATCAGTAAAGTGTGGAGGGTGTCAAAATCAGTAGTTAATCTAGCCGCCAATTTTGACTGTGTAACAGTCACCGTACTTCTAGGTATAGAATCCAAGAATCTTTAAAATTGACTTTTCTGAATCAGGCTGATTTCTCTGAAGGATAATCCGCCTACCCTAGAGGTTATCATTCCTCTATCAAACTCAGAAATTTATTCAAAAGGTGCTCGATATCTTCTACAGCGTATCAGCTTAATCAAAAAAAGTCGTCAATCTTTGTTGATTTGAAAATTGTGCCGTATGTATATTTTAAATCAAAAATCTCGTCTTTGGGAAGCTTTTATTTGCAAGTGGTACCCTTGATGTTCAAGTAGCATTTTGAGAGGTCAGCAGTGCAGTTTATAAAAAATATTCAATTAAAGTTGTAATTGATTCAATATTTAATTTAAATTTTAAATAATGTAATCTACAAGAGATTATTAAAACAATAAAATTCTGTTAAATAATGCAATAAATGGTTACAAATAAACAATTTTTTTAGTAATTTTTCAAAATTTTTTCATAAGGCAATTTAAAACGCTGTTGTCTTGTGACAAGTGCAAAGAGAAAAAAAAGGTCATATGGGACCAAAGCCATAAAGCATTGCCCTGGCCACATCTTCAGCTTTTTCGATATACAGGGTGTCATGGCAGCAGTTGGGGTCAATGCTGAAGAGGGTCGAGGCAACAGAGATGCAACTGAAGAGATCCCTCGGATCTAGTGGAACTCCTGTACAGTGCCTGCATTCTGCGTATGTTCTAGATCTGTCGGGCATGATTTTCATACCCCTCATGTGCCCAGTCCACTTTCTGCTGATGGTAGAGATACCAAGGTCAGGATTAAGCTCCGGTAGGCACCATTTTTTCCTTAGTGCCCCGCAAAGCTGATGTCTTGCAACGGGGTTTGCATCGAAGCAAGTGGTAGTCGTGGGAGGGGGATTGATATTTCTAACCTCCTTGGCGAGGGAGTCCGCCTGTTCATTTCCCTTGATGTTAACATGTGCAGGGATCTATTGGAGAGTGCAGGTCTTCTCCCTTGCAACTATGGTGGACAGAAGCGTGTTGATGTCTTGGGCAAGTCTCGCTTTACCTCCTTTAATGGCCTCCAGAGCAGATTTGCAGTCAGAAAATATGTTGATGCCATTCGAGGGGACTGACTGTGTGAGGTAAAGGGTTAGAGCTGCCTTTATGGCAATCAGTTCACTGGAGAAGTTTGAGGCAATTTTTACAACTGCAATCCATTGTTTGAGGGATGATTGGTCTGGAAGGATGGAATGATTGGTGTGGAAAATGCCAGAATCACACCTGTCGCATTCTGAGTTGGAAGAACTGTCAGCGTAAGCGGTGAAAAGGTCTGGTTTAGAAAGATTGGTAATAGTTTTCATACCTTTTCTCCGAATGGTTTCTTCTGGTTCACTTTTTGAACACGATTCCAGCAGGTCTAAATTGATCTTAACGGTAGGTGGTGGTTTGACAGCAAAATGTGGTTCTTCAATAATGTCAACGCATGTGTGGTATTTAAAACAATTGTTTTAATTATATTTAAATATTAATCTTATTCTTTATTGTAATTTAATATTATTATAAGTCATATTTGTTAGCACTGATGCCAGACAATGACAAATTGAATAATTTTTCGTATGTAAGACAAATAAAAACAAATTGTAAGTCTATTTGAATCGAAATTTTTTTTTATTTAGAATAAAATAATGATACATTTTATTTTTGTCCATTCTAGCTGAAAATGTTTTGGAATTGTTTCAGTTTGGGATTCAAAATAATTGTATATAAAATTTGTTATGTTCAAAGATATCTTCAAAACCCAGCTTAGTCGAAAGAAAATGAATTTCTTTACATAAAATTTCTTGCTAAAGAATACTATTTTGAAATTGTTCTTGGTCAGGATTTGAAATTATCAGTCGATTCGAATGTCCGAGAATGTGTAAAGAATCAAAATCTATTTAGATTGGAGAGACTTTGGAATACGTTTTATCTCTATTTTACTAACATTATGAAAATGAAGTTCTTGATATAAAAATTCATTATTAAAACTTAATAATAATTGTGAAATCATTCCTATTCAGGATTTAATATGATTGAAAGGTTTGTAGAACTCAATATTTTAAAAAGGTCGATTCCAGAAAGATTTCGATACCAATCTACCCAAGTCTTTTTTTTAAAACCATCACCAAAAAGAACATTATCACAAATTGGAACTCAGGTTTTGTTTCCTCTCCCAATTGTATAAGTGGACTAAATCTTTTTTCCCTTCAATTCCCTGCAGAATTAAGAACCACTGGTTCTACACTGACTTCAAAATTTCACTGGACATGGAAGATTCAACAGCTACCTACACCGTTTCCACATTAAAAACAGTGACATGTGCATGTGCAACTCCTGAACTGACAACCCTTCTCACATTCTTCTTGAATACCCATCTGTTTCACAAGACAGGAACGAGCTTCGGAAAGATTTAAATAACAGATGGCCCCCGATTTTGGTGGACCTAGTGATGAAAGAGAATTTTGTATTTTTTTTTTAATTATCCATGCTGTTATCCAACTCCTTTTTTTATTTTTATACCTCTTTTTTTCTCTCTGCCTTCTTTTATTACTATTTTTTTCACCTCTTTGATTTTTTTTGAATTTGTTATGTAGTGCATTTGTTGTACCTTCGGACCCTGTGTGGTATTCCTTGGTGCACAGGAAGATATTTTTGTTTTTTCAAATAAAAAAAATTAAAAATGGACTGTTAATAAGAATGTGCGCGAGATTAACTTTCTCTATTATTTACCACCTTAAAAAAGGAAAGTTATTGAAATAAACATCTCGCAAAAAATTTTGTTTTAGAAAATTGTTTATTACGGTAATTTCTAAATGCATGATTCAAAGTAATTAAGCGATGTATAATATTTGCGAATGTTTTAAGAATTAAGTATGGATTGGTTTGATTGTGAAAATTTACGGAATTAACTTCACCTCTGATTTTTACTAACTTTATAAACGTGAAATTCCTTATATCAAATTTCTTACTAATATGTCTTTTTTTTAAAGTTATTCTTGTTCGAGGTGTAGTTTTCTGATCGAGATTCGATGTTCGAGGTGTAGTTTCTTGTTCGAGATGAAGTTTTCGAAAACGAATAGAATTTTCTTACGAATAGAATTTTGATTCGAATCCGAGAGAATATAAGAGTTGCCTCATATCTATCATTTACTAAATTAAGAAAATGGTGTTCTTGTTATATTAAACATTATTATTTTTGTAATCTCGAGAAAAAATGACACACATTTTCAGTCTATAATTTTACATAAAGGAAAAATGGTATTTTTTAAATATAATTGGTAGTTTAGTAAAAGGAAAAAGATTATATTTAAATATTACATTTAAACATAAATTAGTTTTTTTTTAAGCAATTGAAACGGAATTTCTTAATAAAAGTTTTGCTATTACTGTGCCTTGTCAGGAACATACAACTTCGTAAATTAAAATACATCGCACTTAAACTTCTCTCACATGAAATTTCTGACATCCATGTATGAAAAATGTATTGGAAAAAAAGTATTTATTCGAAACAGAATAATAAAATTTTCCACATGTCAGCTTGTATAAAAATGTATTTATAGAAGTTTCAATTCTTATAACTTTGATGATTATATCTAGGTAAAATTTAAGGAAAGTTATCTTGAATAATACTGATTAAAATTTTCAAATAGGTTAGGATTCTTAAATGCTACTAAATATTATGATATTCTGTTAAATCAATATGTCACATATTATACTGTTTAGGTCAATAAAAACTATGAATAGTATTCATGTACGTTATTTTGAGTTTTAAAACTTATTTTGTTGAAAAATTCTCATTTTTTTAGCAAGTGTATAAATTTCGAAATATAATTAAATTTGCATTTTTTGTCGAAATATATAAATTTTACAACTTTAATTCTTATATTAGACATATTTTAAAACAAATGAAACAAAATGAGTCCCGATTGAAATTATGCATAAAAGACTATTGAATATACTGTAAATATTCAATGGTCTTTCAATATAATAGAATTAAATTTTGTAAATATGACTCTCATAGGAAAAGTTGGTATGATAGAACGAGAAAATAATTTTAAACAATATATTCCATTTTGAATTAGATTAGAGGAAAAATAAAATTGTATACTGACTGTCTGCTATTATGTAACATTTTTCCTTATTTGTAGAACTTCTGTTTTAAGTGTGACGCATCATTTCAAGGTCTTTTTCTTCACGGTGCATGCACAGGTCCACTGCCGTCGACTTCCTTGAGGTCAATCAAAATAATACACGTCATTTTTAAATTTATTTGCGATAATCAATATTATCTTGAATCGCATTAGTTAATTTTGACTCTGTTGAAATATAAAAGCTCAGACTGATTTTTGTTTAATTATAGTTTTTCTTAATTAAATATTGGTTAAATGTTGAAAATAAACTATTAAATGATAACAACAATCTTAGCATAATTTTTGATAAATTTCTGTGGGATTTCAAAATTTTTTATGTGAATTCATTAAAAAAATCATTTTAATAATTTGAAATGAAGAAAAATGCTACACTTTTAATATATTCAACTCTTCAGATAATGCCGACCGATGGCTGATTGGTTAGCGTTCCTGACTTCTGAGCTGTGGATCCAGGGTTCGAATCCCGGTTCGGGCATGGATGTTACTTTCTTTCTCTGTCCTTTCTTCTGTGATGCTGTACGAATGTGGCCCGCCCTATTATCCGGTTTGTGGTGGTATGGCGCGGGTAACGCTACTCGCCTCCGTGACTTGGTTCACAGGTGCCCGCTGGGTAACGACACATGAGTAGCAGTCTCTGGCCTTGTTGTGGCATAGGGTTCGTCACCCAAGTGTGCCCGCCATTGAAAAAAAAAAAAAAAAAAACTTTTCAGATAATTTATCAGAATTGCAGAGTCACACACGTTGTTGAAATGTAGTCTTTTTAGTCTTCATCTTCAGACTTATTGGATGATGAACCTCGCACGGAATTTCTTTCTAAATATGAATGCAATGGAACTATTAAATATCTTTAATTTAATATAAAAAAAAACCCATATAGAGTGCAACAAGTGACAAAAGAACTGCTAATGAAATAGATTTATAAAATTTGAGATTGTTTCGAGTATGTCATTTATTTTAACTGTTTAGTTCGTCAATAACAAGATTATTAAATTATGTAAATGGAAACCTCCCAAAAATAGCTTATATTTTATGAAATATGTAAATTTTAAAAACGTTCTTACATAGAAAGAAAAGTTTTCTACGTAGATAAATCTAAAAATATTTAATTTTTTTTTTGATGCAATAATGATGATTTAAAAGAAATTGTATTTTTTTTAAATTGGCATGATAATATTAATAGTAGTTCGATATTTTTGCTATAGTGAAACACATTTTTGTAATATTGAATTAGTTTATTTTCATTCAAATGTTGCATATGTCTATTTTATAGTATATAAATAATAATTTTATACACTATTCCTCGTATTTATAATATATTTATTACTTTTCGCATAAATATTCTCAATTGTTGCATATATAATTATTCATTTGGGATTTCCTAAAAATATGATTTCTAATCAATTTCAAAGTCCTGGTTGATTTCCTAACTTTTTTAGTCGTTATTCCAAGAATTTTTGTCCTAAAATATATGTGAGTTAAATTTAAAGACAGAAATTGTTTGTTATTATAACTGAAAACTGAAACTCATATCCTGTTTGTAGAATATTCTGTACAAATATCATGTCATATATATAACACATGAATTCTTTCGCATTTATTTTTTGATTTCCAATTATATTAACGCAATTTTGTAACAATGAGTAAGTATATTTTTTAATTACATTGTTATGCTAAAAATATTAAATTAAATCCTACAGATTTAAATGGGCAAATTAAGTAATTTTGCTAATTTTTTATAAAAGCAGAGAATAATCTATAGAAAAATACGAATATTATGATTTATAAGTTGTAAAAAATATATATGGTAACTTTCATGTGAATTCATTTCTCTTGACGTAAAAACATCTAAATTAATTTTTTAAAGCAAAGTTGTGGGGATTTTCCACACTTTTCCTTCTTTCTCTCTCTTAATTTTCTTCTCACTTTAAATGTACTTATTTATAGTCTATACTCATAATCAATTAATCATCCGAATTCTTTGATATTTTTACATTAACTTTTAATATGAAATATTTGATGAAAAATTTTTACGAACGAAATCATTTGACGAAAGTAAATATTTTTTTGATTTTCCTTGCTTATAAGTTCCATAGTTCTTAATTAGACTCTGCAAGGGTTGTATTACCATGATGTAAATAATTGTTATTTAGAGTTAACTATGAGCTAGTAGTATGAACCTGCTTTTCGGAATGGAAGGTTACAGGTTCGATCCTTACCACTTGTTGAACAACGGCATAGGGGTGTTGCGTTTCTGATTTTGACATGCTCATATCTCTTGGACATATTGTCTGTTAGGCTTCCAATTTAAATCTATACATCATTCTTTTAAATTAATTGATAACATTTTCTTATTAAATACAGATCATGATTTTCTAACCAAGAGCACTACTCATTTTTGAGTATCTTATATACTGATATTGCAATGTTTCATATAGCTCTTTATAGTCTAAATAAAGTAATTAAATTAAGAACAATGAATAAAAGATTAAACAAGGAAAATTACTCTCATTTGCTTACATTACTAATTTTAATATGATTTAATTTGATCATATAGAGATTATTTGGCTTGAATCTCAAATATACTCGTATATTTTATGTACATAAACTACTTTCGTTTTCCCAGAACTCATCTCATATCTCCAACAAGGAATATGTCCAAGGATTTTATGTTTTTCAAGTAAAAAATGTAACAGATATGCAGGAAATTATTTTTTGACTAATTTCATGATTGAGAGGTTACAGCCATTTCCAATACCATGGAGGAGGTTAAACAGTAAAATTAATTATTTTATTTCTTATAATACCCTTGATTGACTATCGTTATTTGTCTTTATGTTTTTATTATTTGTCCCTCTGAGCGTGCAGCTCTCAATTAATGCGAGGAAATAAGTGTATTGAAATACCTCTTAAAAAGAGCCATTCCCTGAAAATGAAAAACAGTTTACACTCACAATACCTATACACGCGTATGCATGTGTGGTTATATATATATATATATATATATATATATATATATATATATATATATATATATATATATATATATTCCAGGTCTGTAACTTTAAAATGTGGATTTTTTTCCAGTAGGGGGCGCACTAAGCCTATAGATGCTGGTGTCATAATCAATATATCATTTTGTAGCTGTGACAGCAAGCTTCAAAACGCCATATTTGTTTAAACGCTTAAGAGTTAGTAGAATATTTTATTTATTTATTTACTTTTGCGGTGGTAAACATGTCGAATTTTGAGCCAAACAAAGAGCATTTGTGGCACGTGCTGATTTTCTTATTCCATCAGAAGAAAAAAGCAGCGGAGGCACATCGAATTCTTGTGGAAACATACGGTGCACATACTCTATCTGCCGACACTTGCGAACGGTGGTTTAAACGATTCAGAAGTGGTGATTTCCTTGTCAGGGATAAAGAACCTAAAAATCAACCGAAAAAGTTTTGAAGACATCGAGCTGCAAGCGTTATTGGATGAGAACGCCACGCAAACTCAAGAAACATTGGCAGAGCAATTGAATGTTTCTCCTATAGCCATTTCCAAACGCTTGAAAGTCATGCAAAAGATCCAGAAGGTTGGAAAATGGGTGCCACATGAGCACTTTGGCAGCACTTAGATGAGAAATATCACCCCACCCGCCGTACTCATCGGACCTTGCTCCTTCCGATTATCACCTGTTTTCATCCATGGGACACGCACTTGCCGAGTAGCACTTTTATTCTTATGAAGACGTCCAAAAAATGGCTCGACGACTGGTTTGGCACACACGACGCTCAATTCTTTTGGAATGGCATCCGTAATTTACCTACTAGAATGCAAATATGTGTTGAAAGCGAGGGCCGATACTTTGAATAAAATATATCATTTTTCGAAATCGTTTTTCTAAATTGTTGTGCGTATTTTTATTGAAAAATTCCGCATTTTAGAGTTACAGACCTGTATATATATATATATATATATATATATATATATATATATATATATATATATATATATATATATATATATATATATATATATATATATATAGATATATATATCTTGTTATGTACTAAGATATTTAATTTTAGCAAATTATTTTTGTCGCTTATGACCAGTGCATATGTATAATAATTAGTTATTTAAATTATGAGGTCTATCTAGATATTTTACTTCAAATGTAATTTCTAATTTATATACATATGATTCTTAAATTTTTGATTGTTTTGAATTAACATAAAAATTATTATTCTATGTGCTAATTTATATCTAATTTCAACTTCGTTGGAAAGAACTTTTCAGAATTTTCTTGTAAATTTGACACAATTAGTCAAGTTATAGTTTGTACACAGCTATATTATTTAAAACACTTTTATATGGAATGAAAATAGTATTAAGCAAGTTGGAAGCGAGATTTATAATTATTAATTTTCAACTTTAAATAAGAATTTATTTATTTTGTGTCTATATTTTTATTAGTACGTTAGAGGGAAAAAATGTTTGGATATTATAATTTTATTTCCTTGCAAAGTCTATGCATTTTATTACGCGTTTCAAGTGACGTTATACTCATTCGAATTCCGCATTCATTAATTCCATTAGTAACGTATGTATGTAAATGGTCTTAATGAAAAATATGTAAAAGTGTTTGTATGGTAGAAAATAAATTATAAATCTAATATTTTTTTACCAGAAAAAGTGATAATTGCAGTTATTTAACATATTCATCCAAATCATTGCCGCCCAACTTGTCTTGTGTTCAGCGTGTCTGACTGCGGATAGGGAGGTCCTGGGTTCGAATCCCGGTTCGGGCATAGGTGTACTTTCTCTCTCTCTCTCTATCCTGTCTTTGTCCTTTCCTTGTATGAAAGAGGTGTGAATGGTTGCCTACTCTATAAACGGGTCCCTATGGCATGTGTGTACTGAAGAAGTCGGACTCCACACCCAAACAGGGTTCAGTTGGAAAAGTGGAGCAGCGCACCCTATATTTCCGGCCTGGCTGGCACACGACAACAACATCCAAATCATTCCTTATTCTTAATGTTATTGTCAATTAAGTTTTTCATATAAGGAATCTTTTTATATTATATTAAAATCTCTGAAATTTTGTTCTAAAATAAATTATAGATTATTATATATTTTTTACTATAATTATCTGTGGATTGAATGTGGATAGTGTGAGCTGATAAATTCCTTTTAATTAATTCATTATGTATGCTATCTTAAAACAAATGCTGATGTAACAACAAGAGATAAATTAAAAAAACACAGATGCGTTTTCTGTATTCCATAACATTTTCAAATTCCCTCAATAAATAATTATTTTTTCTCTTTAAGTAAGTCGATATTTCTTTAAACTGCATTTCAAGGAGCTATTGTAAATTATAATAATAAAATTTTTTATATAGTAATAAAATAAAATATATATTATAAATATAATAATATAATAAATAAATAAAAATATAATATATAAATAAAAATAATATATTATAATAAATAAAAATATAAATAAAAAATTAATAATAAAATAAAAATTAAATAAAAATTAAATAAATAAATAAAAAATTATATATTGTAAATAAAAGATTTTTAAAACTAACAGCTCTTCAAAATTAATATTAAGTGAAATTTAATAATTAATACCACATTTTATTAAACAATACTATTTATCCTAACAAACTGTTTATATATTGAATATTGAAATAATTTATTGAATGTTATTACTATTGATTAAAACTTTTATGTACAGTCAATATTTTTTACTTTATAATTTAAAAAAAATTATTGTTTTACATGAGTTATATAGTGTGCTGCTTAGAATAAAATATTTAAAATATTCAACCTTTCTCTTATATTTTGCCGTCAAAATATTTGTTTTATTATTTTAGATTACATTCCGAATATTTGGAACAAACAAAAATTTAGCCAGATAAGTAAAAGTTCAAAGGAATTGTAAATTTATTCCTTTTGATTGAAGGATGGGGGGGGAGTGAGAGAGAGAGAGCTATCTCCCTAACTGTGTTATTTTACTCTTTTATTATATATTTTTATTTTTATTTTATTTTTTCTGCTCTCAAGACAAATTTGTCTATAAATATTTTTCTGAAATCACAAAGAGGATCAATTATAGCCAGTACACTGTACACTAACTAAAATAAAAAGCTAGATTTAATGTGTGTATATATAACTAAAAATTGTTAAATTTAACAATAATCAAATAAATTATCGCTTTTTTCCTAAATCAGCATATTTTTTCATCATAAATATTTGATCAAAGTTTCCCATACTATTATTATGCAACTGTATCTCTTAGACTTTTAACATAAAAATGTAACAGAAAAATTTATTTTCATTTCTGTATTTCACTTTACTATCAATTAATTTATTATTTACTATAATTCTTTGGAAATAAAGGCAAGACTCAAGATAGAAAAGTAAATAATAAAAAAATTTTCCCGAAAGTTCTACAATTTATTACACAACTAAATAAACCTGCTATACAGAGTTTTCATTCCATCAGAATATATTAAGAATGTTTATCATTTAAAGTTGCGCTTTATGCCGACCGATGGATGAGTGGTTTGCACTCCTGACTCCAGAGCTGTGGGTCCCGAGTTTGAATCCCGGTTCGGACAAGGATGTTACTTTCTTTCTGTGTTACTCTGTACTTTCTTCCGTGATGATGTATGATTGTGGCCCACCCTATAAACGGGTTTGTGGTGGTATGGCGCGGGTAACGCTACTCGCCTCCGTGACTTGGTTCACAGGTGCCCGCTGGGTAACGACACATGAGTAGCAGTTTCTGGTCTTCTTGTGGCATAGGGTTCGTCACCCAAGTGCCCACCATTCCACCATTGGAAAAAAAGTTGCGTGTTATAGGAAAACAGCTCATGAAAAGAATAAGTAGAACAATAACTTGCCAACAATTTATCTTCTTATCACTAAATGTTTAAAAGTTATATACATATACAGCGTAAAAATCTTTATAAAATTAGTTTTGAATGTAAATAAAATTATAAGGGACTTTGCGTGTACTAAAATATAAGTTTATTTAACTCATAAATTTATAAAAAAAATAGCTGAATTGTCTTTTATAAGCATTATGAACGTTTTTCCTGAAAATGATTTAACTTAGACATGAATTTTAACTTATTGTACAGTTAATAATGATTAAATCTGAAATGGAATGTTAAGTAAAATGCTTAATATAAAGGTTAAAAATAATTAATAAATAATAATTTAAAAAGTCATAATAAGCATCTTGTATTAATAAACAAATGCAATAATTCGTATCGCAAATTTTATATGGCTAATAATATAAGTGTATTTCATGGAATGTTTTAACATTCCACATATGAAATAAGTATGTTAGGTTTGGGAACAAATAAATCCATAATTTTTATGTCACCCTCAAGACTGTATTTATAACATGTTTAGGATTCCCTTTGGGCAAATAGTTTTACTATTTTAAGGTCGACCTTTATATATAGTTCATGGGCGTTAACATTCTGGTGGATTTCCATCATTTCTGGGATTTTAATGAAATTTTCGACAACGGGTAAACCAGTGAGTGGTGCTTCTTTAACATCAAAAATACTTGAACGGAATCGACGACTACGAAATTGCTCATAATTGGCTGCTGTTATACATATAAAATGTCTTTTGAAAACTATCTTTTCTTCTCATTGCCTTACCATTTGAACAAAACAAGTGCAGAATGTAGAGTCAGATCTCAAGATTCACAATATTAGTCATAGGCGGATCACAATGAATGATGAAATCAATGGGAGAAATCTTGTTGAGACGGTATAACCTGCAACAGGTTGTAATGGAACTGGAAATTAAGACAAGTTCAGTTTAAATTCATACAGAATGAGGAAAATAACAGTGACAAAATATAACCAGTATTGAATACCAGTTTTGAGTGCATTGTTATACATGGTAATGTCTAATACTAGCGGAACTGCCATCTTCCAAATTAAAGGTATCGAAAAATCAAAAAGAATTAAATAAGGCGTGACGAAAACTTTTCAGTAATTGGTTAAAATGTACATAAGGTCAGATCGTCTAAAAAAGCGAGTTTTAAGATACTTATTTGTTAATTTGGAATCGGAATTCATTAGAATATAAAATCTACTGTGATTTTTGGCGCTTTTCTCTTATCATTATATTTCAAATAAAAAATGTTTCTGATAAATATGCATTCAAGACATGAAATGTAACAAAAGCAAATGTTGTTAAAGAAACTTTGTAAACCTACACTAAGGTATTGAGTCCATGGGCAAGAAATACTTAGGGCCGCAAGGAGTGGTAATCTAGTACAATCGTAAGAACAATTTAAAAAGTATACGTGGTGTTGATGAGGGTATGGAACTGAGGTTTGATTCGAATGACTTTATTGGCAACATACCATCAGCAACTTTGCTCTGAGCTCGTAAAAATTGCTTGGTCAGCTGAATCACGATTCGTAACAGCTTATGGGTGAGTTTAATTGTGGTGTAAGCCACAAGGTTCATGACCCCAAATTGTCCACAAGATATTGTGCCTGATAAAGACGGTACTGGAAGTGGATTGTTTGTATGCTACATGCACTTAATCTTTTGCTCATACTGAAATAATCATCGACTAGAAATAGTTTCGTCCATCTATTTTACTACCATTTGTAGCCATTTATGGACTTTCATGCATCCAGTGATAGAATTTTCAAGAACGTATGTTATGGGGCCAAAGTTGTTCACGATTGGCGCGTGAACTTTCTAGACATTTTCAGCTAGTTATTTGCCCATTAACATAACTCGTTATAAATTATCTCGAAGATATGTGAGACGTGATCGAATATAACCAGTTTCATGAATAAAATTATTTACTAACTATAATATGGATTATAGATAGCTGTAGTGGTCGCAAACTTGGATACTGTTTGAGAAAATTCCGAGTGACAAGTCAAATTTACAATTTATTAAATCAATATCATATTTCTACGTTCCATCGCGGGTATAAAAATTGGTAACATACATTATCAAGAAATATTTTATGACTTTTGAACTCAAAGTTTAAAATGTTACTTCACTTTTACTTAGAATATTTGTAACATCTTTCAGCATACTTGTATATCACATCATGAGACTTTTGAATTGCTATTTTTTATACAATACTAAATTTCTGTAATTATCAAATTATTTTATTCAGATAATAACTAACAATTCAAATATGTTTGTTTTTTGACAGCTCTTATAATTTTTCTTTCAATTATTGGAATAATGAATCTACGAACTTCCGCTGAAGAGTGTTACCCGACATTTGTAGATTGTTATTGCGAAAAACATTTCGAAAATTTCATTCAAATTCCGGTCAATACGTAAGTATAGAATATATACTTTGTTTAATGCTTTGAAAACGTTTCCACTTCACACTTTATATAATTTAAAATTAATTTATGTAATCAAGCTCATTTTAGTTACATGATCAAACAATCCTACTTTTATGTTGATAGTAAAATATCAAATTAATAAAATGTCTCTTATGTAAAACTGTATTGAAATTTCACATATTTTAAAAAGTAAGGTATTAAATATCTTTTCATTACGTATCAATTTATTTTCCTTATTGAGTTTTTTATCTTAAATTTGTATACATTAACTAGTTGTGTTTTTGATACAAAATAAATACCAATATCGATCAGTGTATAATATCGATAAAAAATTCGTTACCAAAATTATTTATTGGCTAACTGAATACTTTCAGTTTAATCCAACTCTTTGGTCACGTGTAAGGCTACAATCAGAAATCTGAATTTTTTTATTTATTACATACATATATTTTCAGACTTGTATGCTTGATTCTTGAGATCCGCTTGTAAGTCTTCGTCGATAATAGGACAAATAGCACAATGACAGATGTACAACCACAGAAGAATGACGAAGAAAACACACAGGGCCACGGTGGGAATCGAGCCCACACTCCTACGCTCTCAAGCGATTAGTGGAGTGACACTTTGACCACTCAGCCACGAAGCGCCCTGAAATCTGAAATTGGCAATAAAAAGTTAATGTGTTAACGTTAACTTTTTATTGTTAATCTAATTGTCAAACTGAAAATATTCAGTTAGCCAATAAATCAAATTTCTGTTATTTACACAATCAGACAAAGTTAACGTGTTCTACTTATTTTTCAAGTTAGGGTATAGCTAAAAATTTCATGCAACTAACAACAGTTTCTTTTTGTAATGGTAAAGAAATCGATTCGAACACCATCTAACATCAGATTAAGTTTGTTCGTTTTTTTATTTTTTGTTCGGTGCTGATTGTTTGCATATTTCGAAGTTACTTCTTGGAGTTACCGTGGTCCAGTAGCAGAATCATGCTCTTTATAGTGGAAAATCTCGGGTTAGATCCTAAAAATTGTTGGAAAATTGAAATAAATCCTGGGTTTCTACTTTCCGTATGCATCTTTGGTGATGTTTCTCTTTCGACAAGTGAAAAGTTCGATGCCAGGGTAGTCCTAGAAAGACATACCGTAGTGAATGTTCGCATATTTAAAAAAAAAATCTTCAGGTATTAAACTATTCGCTTCGGCACCGGTGCTATATAATCAATGATTCCAAATTCTGAATTTTTTTGGCGATGAAGAAATGTTGCCAAGATGACGTATCGTGATGTGCACGATGACGTAAATACTAGGGTTACCGAAATAGTATTGTCAGCATAATTCTTATAGGTCTCCATATGTATGACATAACAAAAACCAGATTGCCAGATACATAAGAAAATTCGCCGAAAAATCGCCAATCTCAGAATTTGGTGCATGGATTATATGGCACCTGTGCTTCGCTTCTCAGTATTAATGTTATTTCTTGTTAATTTTCGATTAATTCAATCAAATTTTTTTTTAATTTGAGTTATCAAACTTTTATTTTTTAAACAACCAACAACAATAATAATAATAATAATTTATACATAACAAAAATATCTTTTACGTTTTGAAGAATAAAAATTAAAATATGAATGCAAATCCATTAAATTTAATCTTTCGTTGAAGGAGCCCTCATACAGACAGTGAAACTGGTTTGACCACTTGTGTTGCAGACAAGTATGCTCCTGAAGTCTGCCAAGAGAAGAATTGTGTTCTTATACCCAATGAAAATTTTAAAGCCCTATTTGCAAGTAATTCACCTTTTAATTAATTATTTTGTCATAAAAAATTAATGCATTTAATGTTCTTTGAATACACTAGATAGAGTCAGTCTTTGAATCGTAATTAGGTATAAGCCACTTAAGGCACAGAAAATAGCCATGAAAAAATAACTGTTATAAATTATCTTTCGTATAATATTTATTCATAGTAAATCATAATAAAGCTAATTTTCATTAAAAAACTTAAAATAAACCAATAAAGTCACTGTTTATGTAAAAATTTATTAATCATTTATTATCTAAATTAATTTAATACTAATAAATATGTATAGTTGGGATACAATATTACGAAAAGTTCATTTTAATGAATTTATTTTATGCCTTGTAAAATTTATAGTACACCAATAAGAAAATGATAGTTATCAAATTATTTATGACTGCAGATATCATATTAAATTAGTTTAAGGGTATTCATACAAAAAAACTAAGTTAGAGGTAAGAACAATACGAAAACCTGATTATGTTTCTCTGTCATATGTTTTGCTATGCATGAATACAGTGATTAAGATATGACTGAAACATATTCGAGTGTTGATAATTAATTAGGATATTGTAATTAAAACTTTAAGAGCAAAATTTTTAACTTTAAAAGTAAAAAATTTAAAAATAAAAGAAAGTAAAATTTTCTTAATTTTCAATAAATTTTACCAATGATTCTTTTTCAGCAATATTGAAGATCAGTAAAGTTTCGTTTCGTTCTTGATTTCTATAAACATGAACTCTTATAGTGAATGAATTTTATGATTTATAGTACTGACATTTCACTTTTCTCCTATTTCACAGAAGGACACAAGAAGTACATTTCCAATGGAACAGATGAACTAATGTCGAAACAAAGTAATTTTCCAAGAATTTTCTTTTTAAAATTTTTAGTTGTATCTTTATAGACACTTTATACACCTCTAAAGGTATAACAATGAGTTTTCCGTGATTATTAAATTGTATTTTAGTTGTTTATATTCAAATTTTACAAATTATGATCCATTATTACTTTTTATTTAGAACGAGCTGCTGGATCAAGGAAGCAATCTTCTGTCTTTTATCCGCAGGAAATTGTGATAGTACCAAAAGGTGAGCCACAAAATTAGTCTGTTTATGTTTATGAAGACACATTTCAAAGTAGTAGTTTACACAGAGAGAATGTGAGATTACAAATGTGTCGCGTGGAGAAACTGAAAACTCAAGTTTCAAAAAAAGAAAATGGCGCTAGTCCTAGGTCGTGATCGAACAATGGAGTACCCAGTATTTTACCTATAAAAAATCGCTAAGACTTCATCGGAACCCAGTAAAAGAAAAATATTGACTCACCCCTCTTCAATGAAGATTCTCATGAGTGGTTGAATAACATTTATTTTGATCAGTTATATAAGTGATCTTCCAAAGATTTTTACATCATGTTTCTTACTTACAAAATGGCCACGTACACAATTTACTTTTTTTAAATACAAATTCAGAGATCTTTGAAAGAAAAAAAGGCTAAACTGAGTATTACGGTCTCACCTCTAAAGCACAGAAAGTCGCCACGGTCTCAGCGAAAAGTCGCCAAATCTGTTACAATTTGGCAATTATTTTTCGTCGCCAAATTTTTTGCCAAAACATCGCCAAAAACGATTAGTCGCCAAATGTGTCACCAAATATATCGTTGGAATGTCTCGTCGCCGCACATCCCGGAAACGTTAGCCATTTTTATTTTGGAATTTTTTTTATCGGATTTAAAGCGCGGTAATTTAAATCTTGTTTTTTGATATTTATATTTTATTTTATTTAGGATGTAGCGCGGAATATAAATATTGTCTTTTATATTCACAATTTTATTTCGGTTTGGATATAGAGCCGGAATTTCAATCCTATCTATTTGTTTTGTATTTCGCTGTGGATATAGTGCCGGAATTTCAATACTGTCTTTTATATTCGCTTTGTATTTCGCTGTGAATATACCGCAGAAATTTCAATCCTGTCTTTTATATTTGTTTTGTATTTCGCTGTGGATATAGCGCCCGATTTTCAATACCGTCTTTTATATTCATTTTTGATTTTGCTGTGCATGTAAAGCGCCGGACGAAAAAATGAAGGTAAGAATTTTTTTTTATTTTTTGCAGGAACAGAACTTTTAGAATTGTATGTTAAGTATTTAAATTTCCAATAATAATAGAAATTATAGAATCTATTTTTTAAATTTATTCTAGAATTGTTTCCTTTTTTATGTAGTGAGATGATTTGTAACATTATATCTTTAATAACTCAAATTCATTATTTTATTTATTTTTAACTAGATATTATTATAATTCATTATGTTTGCTTCTCTATTTCCTTTAATTTTAATTCTGAAATATTTTTGAATAGAATCTTTAATCAGTTCTTTTTACTATTACCGTTTTCTTGCATGCGGTTAGGCTTAGCACTTCGAAATCGGGGAAACCCCACTTTATTTGCATGGTTGTTGTTTTCTTATTTGGTGTTAAGGGAGGAGGGGAAATTTCAAGTCGGGTGAAACTCCCGCCGTTTTTTCAGGCTAATTCCTCCCCGATTGCCATCCTTTTTGGGTTGCCAATCATTTTCCAAAACGCTTGTCTCATGTGCTTGGCGAAAGAATAATTCGCCAAAGTGAGACCGTAATACTCAGTTTTACCGAAAAAAATAGACATAATAACAAGAAAGAATAAAAAAAGAAATAAAGTTCACCCAGGCGAAGATATCGCCAAAAGTTCGGTTATATAAAAATAGCCTGGGCAAGAATAAGTTCAATATCGCACTGTCGAATCCCACGCCAGACTGCCGAAAATTCAAAAATCCCGTTGTAAACCAACTTTCTGTTGCCACAACAATATCAGTAGAAAAAAACTCCACCAGAGGGCGCAATTGGAAGCAAATTATTTATAAGCTAAGTGTCACATGACGAAATGATTTATCAATGGTTTGGATAAATGCATTTTACAAAACATATCACTTAATACACTGTATGAAAAAGTATACTTTCAAAGTTCTTTCATGTTATTACAAATGCACTATAAGTTCTTTTCGCTTTCACACAACAAACATTACACTACAGTTAAATTCAATTCATAAATAAGCCCGTGTCTGTACACCGTGATGATACTTGAGTATAATCAATGTTATCGGAAACTTAGGGCGAATATAAAATGTTTTCACTTATTTTCAAAAAATAAAAACCACCAAAATACAAGGTCAAAAGCTTTTAAGGGCCATCTGAAGAATATAATCCATGAGAAATAGTTTTTTGGATAAAAAAAACTCTAATTTTAATAAATGTATGATCTAGTTTTTGGGGGAATCATAATTAAATTTAAGGTAAAGTGCTATTTCAAATTTCTTACAAAATCTATGATTCCTTATAAAAATGAAAGAATTTTTCTAATTCTAATACATTTTAAGATTAAATTAATATTAAATGGAGACATTTTATTTTTGAGTTCATACAAAATATATAAAATCGCAAACAGTTAATGTTGCTCTAATATAATCTTATATATCTGAGCAAATGAAACATTAATGGGATTTAAATTAGTTAAATCATTCCTTATACTAATTTTTTTCATTCGAATTTTGATTTATTATTATTTTTATTGCAAATAAAGAATTATTAAAAGTTGTAAATGAGAATGGTTCTTTATGTTTAATTATTCAGGAATTATTTTAGTAAAATAGAGAGGGCAAATACTTTATCATAAACAAAATCAAAATGAATTCCGATAATTCATCAGCAGCTTTTCTGTCAACGAGTAGGATATTCATTTTTGAAAATAATAAACCACTTCTAAGCTCTCTTCAGACTTTAGAACATCATATTTGAGCTGAAATATAAATGTTGTATATAAATATAAATCTTGTAAATAGTTTCTAAGTTCGTGAATACAATATATTTGTTAAAAATAATAGATTTTTTTTCTTTGACATTTCAGTTGAAAGAAATTTATGTAAATTATAACTGATGTACGAAACTTTAGTTAGTAATCATTGAAAAATAAGAATTAAAATTAAATTCCTAATTTAAAATGCACTTTATTTTGTAACCAGCGGTATGAATGGTAATGTGGCAAAATGGTAATGAATTCAGATAATAAAATTAAATAAATTTTAAAAAAAAACAATTTTAACTAAAAGTTATTTTAAAGGAATTGCTTCATTATTTAATTATATAAAAAATCCATATGCTAATTATTTAGTGTTCTTATAATAATATTTTAATAAATTTTGTAATTCTTTGTGCTAGGTGATAATTCCAAAAGGGAAAAGAGAAGCTACGGTGCTTGTGAACTTCCAGAATTAGAGAATTCGGAAGTAACATGCTGGAAATGGCCAAATTGGGTGTAAGATAAATTTAAATCTTCTTTTCCATACAATTATTAATATTTGCTTTTCAGCTTTATTATTTTATTAAAAAGATACGTCTTTAAAAGATAGGAAATATATAAAAGAATAATTCAATTATGACTCACGTATACGGACGTGTGACGAAAAATAATCCAATGGGAGGAAAAGAAAAGAGAGGAGTGAAAAAGAATAATGAGGAAAAAAGAAAAAGGAAACTGGACTCTGTGGCAAAGATATCGACTCACGAGATTATGAAACGTCTAGTCCACGTGACTCCTTCAATTAGAAGCAGATTCCTGGTGTCGTTTGCCTCATACAATGAAACTAAATTTCATCTTTCCCGTCATTCACTAAAATTATCTTTCGATTTAAAATACCAATCCAATTTTCGATGTTTCATCTCTATTTCAAGGAATTTTCATCGCAAATAGATTTTAATTATTCATTATTCTAAGACATGTAAATAAACTTTATAACTTTTATAATATATATATATATATATATATATATATATATATATATATATATATATATATATATATATATATATATATATATATATATATATATATATGTATATATATATATATTGGTATCATTACAATTTATAAAAGTTCTCCCACACATTTTTCTGTAATCAATGCATTTAAAAAAAATGGTGTGTCTGATTGCTGTATGTTATCAGAAAATCGATCTTTTGAGGGTTCGAGATTCTTTGGAGCTTTATAATGGATATTTTCAAAACTGAAATGATGTATGAAATGTAATGCTTAAAAAAACAAAAAATATTTAAAATATTCATTTAAAAATAAATTTTTTTAAAAAAATATTAGTATCCATTTTAAGGAAGAAAAAAAATTGAATGATGAAAAATGTCAGTAGTTCTTACACATTTAAACATGATTTTTTTTATCTTATTAGGTCTACCGGAAAATTCTGTCCGTTTTAGAATGAAACAAAGGAATACATTTTTTCATACTTTGGATAAACTTTATTGAATAATTTAATTGCCATCATTATTTATGACTTCTTGCCAGCGTGATGGCAATTTGTATATCCCATTTTTAAAAAATGTCTTATCTCTAGAGGCCAAAAATTGAACCAGTGCTTGTCTGATATCTTCTTCGTTCTTGAATTGTTTGCCCTGCAAGAATTTTTGCAAGGACAGAAACAAGTGATAATCAGAGGGTGCTAGGTCCGGAGAGTATGGTGGATGCGACAGAATTTCCCAGCCTAGCTCTGCGACTTTCTGACGAGTCCCCAAATGAGCATGTGGCCTGGCATTGTCATGAAGCAGTATGATGTCCTTCCTATTGAACATCGCCGGCCTCTTTTCTTGGAGTGCTGTTTTTAATTTATCCAATTGCTGACAGTATCTCTCCGAATTTAGCCTTTCGTTTGGTTTCAACAGCTCAAAATGTATTGGTCCCCGAATGTCCCACCCTATACACAGCATTCTCGTGTTCAGGCTCAACTTCGGCTTAGAGGTAGAGGGGGCAGGTTTTCAGGGTTCACAATATGCCCTTTTTCCACAATATACCTTATGATGTTTTCATAGGTAATCCACTTTTCATCCCCAGTTATGATCCGGTCCAAGAAGGGTTCGATTTTGTTGCGTGCAAGCAGAGATGTGCATAAGATGATTCGATCATTCAAATTCTTCTCACTTAACTTGTGTGGCACCCATCTCGAATGCTTCCACACAAACCCTAGTTTCCGAATATGGTCGGAAATGGTTTGTTGAGCTGAATACTTGTTGAAACTGATTGTGACCGGAGCGGACAGAACTTTCCGGTAGACCTAATATTTCCGTCCTCGGCATCTCTGCCATTAATCGACGAGCAGCCCAATAGAAAGATAGACAAGTATAAAAACAAGAATAAAGTTCTTTAGAGTTACCTCAAAAGAATTATCAGTCAAACTTTAAAACTTCAGGGCAGTTCTTGAGGTGGGCGGCATTTATATCCTCATGATTGCACAATGGACAACGAGCAGATTCCATTACGCATCTTCGATGCAGATGCCTTTGTAGATAGTCATGTCCAATTGTCACCCGAAAACAAGCGACAACAACAGCTCGTGGTAAGGAGCCTGGGAAACAACGTGAATCAAAATGTAAATTTTGAATTTAAGATCAACTTTCGATATAATTTCAAAATTTTCCTTCCATATGTTTTTAGATATCTTTAAAAAAACTGGTGTCACATAAATTTCAGTGAATTTTTTTATATCATGGAAAGAATCCATTTCATGTGTCGCAAATCTGAAAAAATAATTGCTAATCATTCCAATTTTTGTTTACGGATGCCACTGAAAATCTCAAGACACTTATGTTGACTCATACAGCCAATTATTAATTATGGTACTATAATTTCTATTTAATTATCTACAATCAAAAAATATATAATTAGGCTACTTTGAATTTTGATCAAAACATGCATTAAGAAATGGTTAACTATTGCTACTCATCGAAAACGTATCTCATTTAGTTTAAGCAACTGTATTAATTATCAATGACTGTTATTGTTGTCGTGTGCCAGCCAGGCTGGCAACATTGGGGTGCGCTGCTCCACTTTTTCAACTGAACCGTATTTGGTATGGAGTCCGACTTTCTCAGTACACACATGCCATAGGGACCCGTTTATAGGGTAGGCAACCATTCACAGCTCATTCATACAAGGAAGGACAAAGACAGGATAATAGAGAGAGAAAGTACATCCATGCTCGAACCAGGATTCGAACCCAGGACCTCCTTATCCACAGTCAGGCACGCTGACCACTAGACAAGTTGGGCGGCAATGAATGTTGTTGTTGTCGTGTGCCAGCTAGGCTGGCAACATTGAGTTGCGCTGCTCCACTTTTCCAACTGAACCCTATTTAGGTGTGGAGTCCGACTTCCTCAGTACACACATGCCATAGGGATCCGTTTATAGGGTAGGCAACCATTCACCCCTCATTCATACAAGAAAAGGACAAAGACAGGATAATAGAAAGAGAAAGTATATACATGCCCGAACCGGGATTCGAACCCAGGACCTCCTTATCCGCAGTCAGGCACGCTGACCACTAGACAAGTTGGGCGGCTAATGACTGTTATTACGTTAGTTAAATGACACTATAATTTTTAATGATGTTAAGTTAAAGCATTAAATTAATATCGTTAAAAATTTTTGTTAACTTTTTCATTATCTAATTCTGTAACTACTTGCATGTCATAATTTTTGGGGATGTCAATGTAATTTTATTGTTTGAAAATATTTCTTAATTGTTATTCCTTTTCCATAACTCTAATATTTAACGGAAAATTCTATAACTTGTCACAACAATCTTTCTTGGACAATGTTTTATGCACATTTTGCAGAGAAATACATTTTTTTATCAAGAAGTTAAAAAAAAAAAATTGTTGTCTCATTGATTCATTGACTTTTGGTTGAGTTTTAAGACGTCACCACTTCGTATGTGCATTCTCTATGCCGTAAATGAGTTACTGATAAACTCTCTTTGATGGCTTATAACTTGATAAATTTTTTATACACTTAATGTGGATTTCTACTTCACAATATTTCTTCTTTTCAGGACTTGCAACCAAGAATGCATTTACGGACACGGGCTCGAGAGCGGAAAAAATACCATAACAAAGACATCGATGAATTGCAGATATACAGAAAACAAATGGAAACCACACCCCATTGAAGATTGCAAACGTAAAGAGAATATTTTAAACAATTATTTAACAATATTTTTATAATGGGGATCATTTTGGATATTTTTAATAATCATTCGATAACATTACTTTAGAATAAACAGGCAATATAATAACAAAAAATTAAAAAATATTTTTGATACTACACTGCACACCTTAATCTATTTAAGTAGATTTAAACGCGAATGAGTTTGAATTAATTAAAATGTTCATAACTTTGGGCAATAAATTCTCATTTTGAGATTAAAAAAAATCCGTATATTATAATAATAATAATAGATATTATCACCTCCCTTTCGTGGTTCTCTCGACACTTAAAAGAGTTTAAAATTTTTCTTTACATTGATTTGTTATTAAAAAAAGCTACATGAAAATATAGAGAAATTATCATTAGCATAGTAAGCGAAATTTTATAAGTCCTTGTTTAGTTTTGAGAATTTAAGCAGCTATTCAATACACACAATTTAAATATTCAGTTAAAGGTATTAACATATTTATGTAAATTTTCAGTTTATACATTTTAATTAAACTCCTTATTCCGTTATACTAGGGAATTTACTGAAATCAGTGTTTCCCAACACACACTTTCTGATATCACGAAAAATTTACATAATCAGTCATAATCTATAGGCAATTCCCTACTTTTGCATTACGCCGTAAATAATATGCAAGTGCTTATATTAACATATTCAATACGAACATTATTTTTTATTAATAAAATATCCTTTTAATTAAGGTTTGGGCAATAAGTAATGTCACATTAAAGTGTTCAACAATTTCTGGTTTCAGTTCTCAGTTAAGAAATTTTAGATATAGTTCGAATTTACTTTAAGCTGTAGTCTTGGTCACATTCTTGTGTGCAAATATTGATATCAGAATGACAAACATTGATAAAATTTTTACATATAACATCTTAAATTACTATAAAATATTTCTGTGTAACACAGTATAAAGTCATAATAAAATATGTACTGCGTTTTAAATTCTGCACAAACCGATTAACTGGAGAATCGCTTAGTTAAATGTATTAATTTTTGCTACAAAATTAGTACTTTGCATATGCAGGGTGACAATTTTGCATATCCTGTTAACAAAACAATATTGTATTAAACTAAAAACATGGAATTTATTTTTAAAAAAACTAACTTTGCTTAAGTCATTTGTTACTTAGATACAACATATTTGAGTATTTTCAAAATGGCCCCCTTGGGCATCGATACAGAGCCTTAAAAGTCGCGTAAAATTTTCTGCAATGGGCCGCAGTTCATCAGGCCTTCATTTAGCCCATTCCTTCTTAAGAATAGACTTTAGGCATTCCCAAACTTCGATGTGGCTTAGAGCATACTCTTGATTGCAGAATAGACCAAACACTATAGTCCATTGTGTTTAAGTCAGGTGAATAGGGGGGGCCACATTCCCACTCTGAATTTGCTGTAATCCAGACTCAAATATTGCAATTATTTGTTGTTGTTTTGGCATTTTATTTCAAACAGGAAATAAAAACGTACTATTTGTTTTACTAACATTAAGATATCTTAAGCAAATGAAATTTTTATAAAAAGGGATGGACATGAATTAAACCAATTAAAACAGTACAATTTTGTCAACAGTATAAAGTTGTCACCCTGCATATATTCCTATAACATGATTTAAATGAAAATATCTTTAAAAATGTTTAAATGAATAAATACTAAACGCATTCAGTGCAACAATGTATTTTATGATATATTATAAATAAATTACAAAAACTATCTAATATAATGCAGTGTTAGATATTTAAGTTTGTCTTTAAAATTTCTGATAATAATTCCGTAGTTTTAAAAACTCAATTGACTAAATAAAAAAGTAGCGTTTTATTATATCCTTTAGGATTCAACCGATGAACTCTATAGATACATTGCACAAAAATAATTGTTTGAAATAAAACATATTTTGCATGTAAATTGCTTGCGTGATTTTTTATGGATTGTGATAATATTTTGTAAATCATTATAATAATGTATTCATTCATCATTGTGATAATTTTTGTGGAAGTCATTAATGTTTGTGTGTAAGCAATAAATATGTCAGAAATCTAATTTGCAATGAACTGTAGATTGTTTATTAAAGTTTAATGCGATACAGAACAAAAATTGCATTGCTTATAAACAAGATCAACGATACTTCAATTGCTTATTGAGTTCAATTATCAATTCATCCATTTCTGTTCTTCCAGCTTTCATCAACTGCAAAGCCCATCTGGTGTCGCCAGGCGATCTGAACTGCGTCCAGTTGACCAAGAAGCCCTCGTACTGTGAAATACGATGCGATGAGTACGATGACATGGGCGCCACGGATCTCTCCAAGTACACTTGCGATGAAAGATTGGAATTGCCACATTGTGCTACTTTAGATAAATCAGGTAACTACAGCCAAAAATAATCTGTTTCTTGTATGGTTTTAAAATTTGGAAATCTTTTTTGAATCGCACTATATTTACCTCTGAACTCTAATTTGCTTTTTGTTTTAAATGTGCAATTTCTCCTCTTTGAGATTCTAAATATATGAATTTTATTAAAAAAAATTATTTTCTATATTAAATGTTAAATATTTGGGATTGCTAAAGAAATTTTTGGTATCAGAATCAGTTGAGAACTTTAATTGAAAGAGTCGTTTTGTATATAATACACATAATACAGAGCATAATACATTAATACATTTTTAGAACGATTTCGGGGCCGTTTAATTAATATTTAAAATTTAAAGACTATTTTCTTAAATGTTCGATCTGATACCCTTTTTTCTGGACTATAGCTCTGCATCGTGATTTCCATGATATAAGAGCTTTTCGTAAAATTTCCAGGGGTATTGCTTTCCATTCCTCTTCCACTACTTTCCAGAGTCCATCTATAGTGGTGGGTTTCGTTTAGAAAGAGCTCTTTTTAACAGACCAAAGGCACAATAGTCCATAGGTGAAACGTCAGGTGACATCACAGGAATATGTTGAAAAGGTATATATGCAATACCTGTATTACTCTTCATTTTTTCAAGGAATGCAGTGGTAGTTTTCGAAGTATGACTTGTAGCTTTGTCTTGATGAAGTTTCACTCTTTGAAAGTCTTTGGGATAAAGAAGTGGAATTTCTTCTGTAAATATTGGACGTAAAATCTTCTCCTGATAGTATGATGAGTTGATTTTAACATTTTTTTCTACTCTTTTTATTTTTAATTTCCCATTGTAGGAGAAACCTGCGACTATCATAAACCCCTTACTGAAACTTTCTTTACATTGACGGATCCAAGTTTGTACATTTTTTCTCCTCGTTTTCTATAGTCAATAGACCTTTTTTGTTGCACTCATTTAGGTAAACCCATGCTTCATCAAGGGTCACAATGTATTTCCATTTATCTGCTGCTAAATGGTTTTCCTACAGGATTCTACAAAATGTTTTGCGTTGAGCCACATGCCTCGGCAAAAGCTTGTGAACATTATGTTTTTTAGCTTTTTTTAAGTTGTAAATCTTGATTTATTATTTTATTTATTGTTGCTACAGATGTATCTAAAGACATCAATTGATTTCTGTGTTGGCGGATTTTTTCTTGTTACCAGGTATTTCACTTTAGAAACATTTAAAACAGTACGTACTTTTTTCGGATATTGGTTTGGAGTCTTCTTTCCATGTAGAAATAATGATTGACGGTTTTTACGTGTCCGATTACTAATGTTGCTTATTTAGCACTTAGAAATTTTAATACCATGCATTTCACTACGTTTTTGAATCCTGGAATTAGAATATTTCTCTTCGTAAAGCGCAAAAACGTATCCTTCAATCCACAGCTTGTTTACATGCGACATTTTGAAAGAAGAATAAATTTAAAAGTAGCAGACGATATTTCTCATTTCAAATAATAAGCTGTTGCCAAAAATATTTTTATTCTAAAACATTTACTTTTTAAAATTCTTAATCGAAATCGTTCTAAAAATGTGTTAATACTCTCTGTATTTTTGTACATTTCTTTTGAAAAGCTATTTTTATAGTTTTCAAAAGAAAATCAATTTTTTTAGAAATCTTGATTATGATAAAAAAAATGTGATCGCACAAAATTGAAACTTTTGAATACTTAGATTTCATACGGCCATAGATTTTCTTCTATGTGTAGCAATTACTGGATGTACACTGATACTTTGGACATTGGTTAGTAAAATAAAAGAAGAAACTTACTTTCTGATTATACCCATTGGAATTAATTTAGTGACAAAGTAGAAAATAGAAAAGGTATAATATTTTATTTGATTTCAAAATTAATTTCTTCAAAATCTTCTACCTAAAAGATGCATACTATGATGAAGATAATTTGCGTGATGAATTTCTATCTCCGAATTTGTATACTAAATAATATATTTAAATTTTATACAATTTAACTTAGTTTCGAATATCATTTTTTAAAGCCTATAGTTGTTTTTGTTTTTTTATTTTTTCTTGGTATTAGAAACAATATATTTAAAACATAAAAATTAGCAATATCTACTAAATAATCTACAATAAAATTAATTTTTATTTAGTTGAATAACAAAAGTTTTCTACAAATTTGTGAGCTCTGGATAAATAATTATGAATAATTTCTTTCTTTAGTAATACACGCATTTTTTTAAGTAGTTATATCAATCTCGCACACATCCTTCAAAATTGTTTTTATGTCCAGAAAAGAATTTCATAATTCCCTTAACTGGGATTGCAAACTGATAATACATTCGAAATGTAAAGGAGTATACATTATTAAATAAAAGTAGTAAATTTGTAAGATTAAAAAAAAAAATTAGTATCAGATATGACACAGACATATTTTCTTTATCCTTATAATGATACAGGAAAATCACATTAATTTTTCTTCTTTTTTCTTTTCAGTTTCTTTAATCGCTCCACCAAAAAACTAGTGCAAGATGAACTCAGATATTAAGAAGCTAGAGAAAGTGGTATCTTGTTCTAAATATACTATCTTCACAAGTTGTAAGATGTTTGAGAGTGATTAAAATATTTTTAAATGGAGATTTATTCCTTAAATCATTAATTATAAAACGCAAACAATAAATCAAAAGAAATGCTCAATTTTATGTAAGGATATGTATTGAGTCTAGCGATTATTTCCCTTAAAATTCATATTCTTTTACACCTTATTAAGTTTATTCAAAATATGCATTCAGCAAAATACGCTTTAAGGAAAATAAAAAAAAATTTCTATAAAATTAATAAGACAAAATAAAAGGTCTGATTTTCTAGTTCTCTTGTCAGTTATTTATTCATTTTGAATAAAACAATTAAGGATCTTAAAAAGCTAATTGATATAAGGGTTCCTTTTTTTTAATTTGAAGCTTATAAGAAGGTTTTGTCAGATGATTAGATTAAGGACTTTTCTAAATTAAGCAATCTTTCTTCATAGAATATTTTTATGAAGACATTTATTTAATTCCTTTTACAAATACTGATGATAAGAGGTATAAGGTGAAAATTTTTAACCCGATATCTCCTTATGGGCGATTGAATGGAAATTACTACATTTTTTATAAAATCTGATATTATTTCCCAGTGAAACTTTATTGGTGGATATATATATAGAGAGAATTTAAAGTAAAAATTAAATAATAGCTGCAATAATTAAATAGCAAGGCAAAATCTTTTATGAATGTTTAACGTATGGGTTCCCTAACTTTTTTTTCTCGTGGACCACATTTAAAGTTTTAATATTTTCGGTAGACCCCCTGCTGCTACATTTCCACTGTATTCCCAAAACTCCTAAAAAAATCACCCTAAATTGGGGGTGTTAAGAAGGGAAAAATAGCACATTTTCTTGTGTCCTATTTATTAAAATAAAACTTGTGGTTATACAAAATTATGAACACTTATTATTACAAACAATCAACAATGAGTTTTGAAATGTAAATCAACAATAAAAAATAGTCATACTTTTAATGAGACGGCGCTCTGGCGGCACTTTGCAAGTCTCGACATGTGGTGTACACTTGTACTATTATCTATTGTTCTATTCAATTCTGTATTTGAACTAAATCTTGATTATTTTTAGTACCTACCTAGTGAAAGATGCTACCTGCCTACGTTGATAGGTAAATCCAAGCCAAAATGTTTGTTCCTTATTATGAAAACCAGAAAATTTTTTGTGGACTCCCACTTACAACTTGTGAACCCCTGTTTTCTTTTCACATTTATGTGGACCCCCGTGTGGTCTCCTATGGAGCCCTGGGGGTCCACCTGGACCACTTTGGGAACCTTTGGTTTAACGGAATAAATGAAAAGTAAAGTAACCAGAGCAATTCAAATCAGAAAAGACTTGGATAAGAACAAAACTCGTGTAGTAGCCTAGATACATAACTGTGTTGCCTTCTGCCAGACAGAATCAGATATTTTACAAATGTTAGCTCAAATCATAAATATCACTAGTATTCGTGTGACAGTCACTGTTCCATTCCATTTACTAGAAGAACATTCAATTTATCATTCACTGTTGTCATTGCCTCGGTTGACAGGACACAGGTCTTTGAACAACTATTTGTGGTTCTTGTTTTCCATGCTCTTAAAAAGGAAGAAAGATGAAAGCCGAAGAATCCAGCAACAGCAGTAGTTGATTACTTTGATGATTCCGACAGAACAACAACAATCAGAATCATCCATTTATCTTTTATTATACGCAGAAGCTTATTTGTTTGAAAAACAAAATGATATAAAAGTTCTAAAAAACTTTTATTTTCACATGCGTGCTATTTTTGTAATCTTGCACAATTCAGCATTTTTCTCCGAAATTTTCAAAGCAAAACCGCAAATAGCTGAACTAACCTATTCTCATACTGCTCTTTTCCCCTGCTGTGAATTTCCTACTCAATCAATTCAGAATAGATTGCAAAAGAAATCGTTGTTCAGAAATGGAAATCATTTATCGTTGCGTTAAAAATGGAAATATATAGCAATTTTCATAAATGTATTCGCAATTTATCGTTTAATGTGACAAGTACTTTGCATTAGTATAAAAAAATATTATTTAATACATTTAATAATATTTTAAATGTATACGTTTAATTGTGTGATCAATTTTTTATATACTTTGAATTTTAAAATAAAAACACTGACAGAAAATGAATTCATTAAATTTAATTATAAAAAACATTAAGTTTTTGTTCAATACTAAAAAAAATGGGACAAACAGTAAAGAAACGTATTGGTTTCTTAATCACTGATTAATTTTAATCATTTTCTTAAGTTATAAACACCAATGATACGTGTTTACTTTTCCAAAAACTGAATAATTTTCTTCCATGTATCTAAAATTGTTCTTAATATCTAAAATTGAGAAATTTTTCTTATTTTTATTAATATTGCATCAGAAGTTAAAACTAGGTGTTTCTTATACGATAATAAATATATGTCTCAAGCTCTGAAGATTATTTCACAATAAGGTATATTTACTATTTTAAATTATTTCAAATACAGTAGAGGCTTCTTTTTACGAATTCGTAGGGATCAGCTTGTAAAACATTTCGTAAAATAGAAAAATAATGTATTACAGTATTAGAATCCAATTTTTTCCAAATTGCTATTTCTTTATAAATAAAATGCAATTAGAAAAAATTATTTAGAATACACTGTAAGAAACACATAAGTAATAAGATTCATATTTAAAAACAATGCTTTTATTACATTGATGAAAAATCAGGTAAAGTAATAATTTAACTTTTTCCGTTTAAAAATGTACTTCAAAATACATTTTTCCAGTTTTTTTTCAAAGTAAAAGAGCATTTTGCTGTTTGTTTCCCCTCAAGAAAATCTTTGATTATTGTAAGGCATTCAGCTGTTTGTTTGGCAGGCAGTTTTTTTGTAGAACATCATTTTCTTCTTGTTCGAAATCTGGAATCTTGTTTTCGTTCTCATTCGTGATATTCTCAATAATTTCATCTTCTGATATTCCTTCCGTATGTATTACATGTAAGTCTACATTTAAAAAATCCTCCAAAGAAATTGCAGGCAGAAGAGGGATTTTTTTTTCGGAATTCTTAAAGGAGTGTTTCATTTTCGCTCAAGTCATCAAGTAAATAACCTTGACTTTTTTAAGCTTCTGTGAGTTTTTTAAGGCCTGCATGTTGAAATGCTCTTGACTCGATAGACTCTTGGTATTGTCTTCCCTTCAACATCATTCCATGCATTACTTGATGAATGCATTGCTCTTAGAGGGTCGATTTCATGAGGTCGCTCTAACTCCAGTACCAAAATCACTTTTTGCATAGGTACTTTATGGCGTTGGCTCTTGAAGCTGCTGTTTGTTCCCTGATCCATGGCTGTGAGACAGAAGTTGCATTAAGTGAGAGAAACTCTATGTGAATGAATACAAGATCCATGAGTTCAATGTGTTATGTTTGTTGTTGTTGTTTCCAATACCCGTCAGGTCCATGAGTCCATTCACACTAAAAAAGCACCAGAAGGGGATCCCGAATCAGGTTGTGCTTGGTAAGCCCCAAACAAGGTAAAATGTGGTCAGGAGAGGCCAGCACCGAAGAACACTTGGTGCAGGTCTCGAAATGTTTGTTACCACTTACGAGAGTCATGGGAAACAGATGGCCGCTAAGAAAACGTGCAAGTGCAGTTTGATCTCATTTACTGCAGCCCCGTGCCAAGGAGTCACCAGGGACCAAAGAAGCGCAGATAATCATGGGTGGTGTAAGAGGCAGCTTCTATGGTCAGAGACCTGGAGCATCAGTGGCAGAAGTCTGACTTAGCTCCGGAGCTTACAGACTTTAGCTGGGCACACTGGAGTGGCCTTCACGACTTGGGTGACCCTACCAGGAGAATATACTCCCGACGCCACCAAAACACCTCACCTGGTACCAAAGATGCACAGGTGGTACAATCCAGGTAGCCATGGTAGTTGCTCTAAATTTAGAAAAAAAGCTCCATATGAGCAAGAGAAGCGACATGCGTGGTGAAATCGCTATCACCGGCTCTAGCCAGTCTTCAATGTGAGCAGTGCAGTTATCCACAATTGGAAGAACCTCACGATTCTCCGATCAAGAAACGTTCATCTAAATCTCTCAATTCTCATAAATGCTCCCCGATATCCAACCTTTAATGTTAGAATGATATGCAGCTGGTATTTATGAACACCTATGAAACATCTATGCTTAAAATATTTTCTTATGAAAAGCAGAGGCAGTTTTTCTGTTCCATTCATGTTATACATATAGCTACGAGCAAACTATAATTCTTTCCTTCGCTTTTTTACCTCATTACATTTATGTTAAAAAAGCTAAGTTTATTTTTTTATTATTATTAAAGCTAAGTGCTCTTTTGGATAAGAACTTGAGAAAGCAAACCTGTCTCGTCTGCGTTTAAAACATACTTTGGGTCATACTCTCAAAGTTATGATTTCAGTACCTCTTCTTCTTCTTTCCATTCAATTTCCAAATTTTACTCACCTTTTCATATTCACTACGCAATTTCTTAATGCTAAAATTTGTGACAAGTGTGTCTGGTTTTAAGTTTTTGAAGCCAACTGTCTAATGATTTAAAATCTTTTATGTTGAGCTTCATTACAAAGCAATTGGATTTTTTTTTCAATGACATTACCATACAGGAATATTCAATTCTCTCATTTTTCTCAGCCATGCAAACAAAGCTTTCTCCAGTTTAGTGTGCTTTGTCTCTCAACAATATTTTTGAGAGATAGCATATTTGCTGGTACTGTTTCTTTTTCAAGGAAGTTTTTCTGAGTTTTTAAAATTGTCTGGATACTAATCTTAGGAATTCTATATTTTTTTGAAAAGTTTGCTTTCAATATTTTTTATCTACTTCTTTTAAAACTTTCGTTTTTACTTCGATCGATCAGCACGTTCGTTTCTTTAACTGCGACAAATCTTCAACGGAATCTCCCTCTCGACAAACGAATCTTCGTAGATTGAGTTGTTCAAATGAAACGAAACCAACTGCAGAATAACAGAATTCGAACTTTTTTAAAAATTTTTCTCGCTTTCCATGTCTTCGTGTACAGTTAGGGAAAGAGAGTTTTTCCCCTTCTGTATTCTTAGGTATGACAAAGAGATCTGTTGAAATCGGCACCACAGTTTCTTGCCATCAATTGTATGCTCCCACAATGTCAAAAATACCTGCACGTGCTGCTGCATTGTTCAAGCATGAATCAAGTTTTCAGTTGCTAGATAACAAAGGATTCCAAATAAAAAAATGATATAAATATCAGATCATAAAAACGGAAAAGAAAACTTAATCAAATAATTAATATTAAAACTTAATTAAATATCAAAAAAAAAATACTAACAACAATATAACTTCATATTTTCTCTTGTAAAATAACTCAATCAAAAGTTTTTACAAAAACTTATTTATTTTCGCACATTACTCTTTTATTAGATAAATTTCATTATTATTTATTTAACAACAATTAATTTCATTACTTTTTCATATATAATTATTAGAATTGTATTACTTTCTTTATGTTGCATATAATTATACAAACTAATTAACTGTAAGTGTGTTTGATGTTAATTTTGTACAACTATTCTATTTTATTTTATTCATATTGGAAAAGTATTCAAATAAAATGAAATTAGAAACTTCTACAATAAAATTGAACTAAATATTCTTTGGTGAAAACTTAGAAAAAATATTTTTGTGCAATTTATTTATTTTATATACGTCGTGTGTTTCTTAAAAGGTAAAACAAATTCTATATTAACACGAAAATTTATTAAGCACAAGGTGATCTTTCTTAAAGTGATAGTGTTTGGAGCGTCCTGTAGCGCGATTTAATAGCCGAAATGGCACTTAACTCTCTTTGTACTAATCAAAACAGGGAAAACAGAATTCCGTGAAAAAAAATTTTTTGTTACCAAAATTACCGCTAGGACATTTTGTGGCGCTTTAAAATGTATAAAATGGGAGAAAAGAAAAATACTATCAAATACAATCGTACACTTAAATTATTAATATTTATTTATTACATTAACTTCCCCGGTGAGGAATCAGACCACATTCAATGTGAGCACCGTTCTCAGAAATAACACCGTGCATTCTGTGCACAACGTTCTCCACAGCCGTGCGTAACATATCACCAGGAATACACCTCACGGTCTTTGTTATGTTGTCCTTTAGAATAGACGAATTTGATACTCCACCAACATAAACCCACGTTCCGGTTATGGCCATTGAATCACATTTACTTCAGCTGAGATTATTTGTCGGAGCTGTCTACTACTTGCTTTTATAGCCCCTATTACTGGCACTGTCATCGTACATTTGCATTTTTCTTGAAACCCGTATTTCATGCTAACTGTTGTTATTGTAAGCTATATAGAGAAGCGCCACAAAATGCCCTAGTGGTGATTTTTGCAACTAATTTATGGAATCCTTTTTCCCATGTCTTAATTAGTCTAAATACCAAGTTTGGTGTCATTTCTTCTATTAGATCGTACTACAGGGTGCTCCAAACACCGTCACTTAAAAAAAGATCACCCTGTACCATACGCAAAGAGAATGCATATTTCTATTAAATGTTAAATAAATCCATCTCACTAAATAACATCTGAAAGGAAAAAATAAAGTATTTATAATAATAACAAAAATATTTTATGGAATATTGATTAACCCAAACAACAATGAAAAAAAGTGCATGAAAAGAAAATTCTAACAATATAGACTGTGTTAACGTCAAAGTCAAATTAAATTTGTAGCTGAATAACTAAATGTTTTCGCAATAAAAATTATTTAAAAGAAGTAAATGAAAAGCAAAATGTTAGAGATTGATCAAAATCTTAGAAACATATTTTTAATTTCTATATTAAAATTCATTCCCCAGCGAACAAACACGTTACACAAGATATATAAGGATAGAATTAAATATCAAAATTCAAATGAGAGAGTAAGTCATTAAAATTAGAAGGACGTTATTCATTTCTTACAGTCCAGAATTGCAAAGCAAAATTTTCTTAACTATAGCTATTTGAATAATTTGTTATTAATAATTTGCTCTTTTGTCTAATACTTTTATTTGGAAAAATTGTTATAATATATTAATAAGTTTTCCTTAATACTGTCTAGTGTCACCAATGAATTTATAATCAGAATAATTTACATACCAAACAGCTTACGAAGTTAGTTCGTGCTTCTAAATTACAATGCTGTTATTTTCAAAAATACAATGTAAATAATTTTACCAAGTATAAGAAAATGTCCAAATAAACCAAACTTCTTTACAGAACATTATCACCAAAAATAGATTGCCTTGAATAACAATTCTAATTATCGAGATTGATCAATATATATATATATATATATATATATATATATATATATATATATATATATATATATATATATATATATATATATATATATATATATATATATATATATATATATATATATATATATATATATATATATATATATATATTATATATATATATATATATATATAATTGAATAGTAAAATGATTTGATAATTCAATAAATATTAAAATATTTTACATTCTACCCAGAAGCACCTTGGATTATTGTTGTTGTCTTGTGCATTATGGGGTGCACTGCTCCACTTATTCAACTGAGCCCTTTTCTGGTGTGGAGTCCGACTTCCTCAGTACACACATGCCATAGGGACCCAATTTATAAGATAGGCAATCATTCATACAAAGAAAGGACAAAGACAGGATAGACAGATAAAGTACAACCATGCTCAAACTGGGATATGAATCCAGGACCTCCCTATCCGCAGCCAGGCACTCTGACCTCGAGACAGGGTGGGCGGCTCACCTTGGTTTTATATTCCATAAGATACATATATATATATATATATATATATATATATATATATATATATATATATATATATATATATGTGTGTGTGGCTCCGACTCTAGTTATTATTTTAAATAAATTAAAATCTCTTTTAATGAGTTTTTATTGATTAATTTCATAAATAAAGTTAACAAAATGTTTATTTTAATTTCCTTATTTGTTTAAAGAAACAAATATTCTCCTTAATCTAAAAGAAATTTTCTTAACTAACGTGTATCTTAAAAAATTTACTTTGTCTTACACAAGTATTTATATTCGTACAGTTGCTTACATACCCATTGAAAAAAGCTTATATGTAGTGTATTCTTTCACACGTTACGAATGACTTTTATACAGTATTCTTGAATTATTTACAATGTGAAAATCTAACCGTCAGGAAATTTTTTCCCATTTTATTTCCTATTATTAAATTCTGTTGTTGTTATATTTAATCTTCCATCTGTTCAGATGTTGTCAGACCATATCAATGAAACCATTGACATTATTAAAGTCCAATACAAGAAATAGACTATTGTGGATATCCTCCCTGTCCTGTCCAAGGCAGTACAAGATTGCTAAGGTGATGCCTGTTCTGGCCAGTATTTGTGGCAAAGAGGGAACCTCTTGAAATCTGCAGAATATGTGATACCTTGGCAAGTCGGGACAGACACGTGTTGTTCTGCCTTTCACAAGGTAGGGAAAGTCCTAGTTTTCGGCCCTTATACCAGTTGTGAAGCGGAGGTATTAACCATTTTTCTTTGTTTTGATTCTTTTGCTTCCAGAATAACTCTAAATATGTGAGCTTTGAGGTGAATGAGCTTTGAGGTTGACCGAGTACCTCCTTTGCAAGAGTGTTGGCCAATTCATTTCCGTATGTATTAACACTGGATCCGATGCATTGAAAATGTACTTTTTGCTGCTGAGAGAAAGCTTTACTTTTCGTAGTATAGATAAACTGGTTTTATCTTCGATGTGGGCTCAATTTTTGAGGTGTTGAATTGAATTACTGCTGTTAGATAGAATCCAAACGTCTTTCGCCCATGACTCTCTTTAATCCTTTGCTGAATGCAATCAATTCATTTCGAAACACGGAACAGAAATCTGGATTAAATTGTTTTACAGAATAACTTTTTCTTCTTAGAGTTGGGTTTGTATGTCATTGGGCACCTCTGATTTTATCAGTATTCAGAGGCAATCCTTGCTGATGATCCACAGATCATACTTTTAGCGTGGATTTGACCAGGAGTGTTAAGCCAAGCTTCATACATCTTCCGTTTTTCCCATCTAAGAACATTAGTTTTTGCGGTCTTCAAATGGATCCCACAAAAAGGTTCTGCACCGATAGGAGCAAAAAACGATCCTTGTTTAGCAAGTTCATCAGCCCTTTCATTACCTTCGATACCTTTGTGCCCGGGCACCCATACAAGGATCACCTTGTTTCTAGTTGCCAATTCTGTAAGAAGGTATCTACATTCCAAAATCATTTTAGATTTGATTTCGAAAGAACTGAGCGCTTTTAAAGCGGCTTGACTGTCACTAAAAATGAGAATCCGCTTACCATGATAGCCCTTCCTCATATTCAGTCGCAGACAGTGGATAATGGCCAAAACTTCTGTTTGTAAGACCGTAGTGTATTACAGAATAACTTTCTCGAGGTGTTTCAATATATATTCCAATGCCTGCGGGTATATTTATTTTGTTGTCATAAATTTTGAAGTTATTTATGGGAATTTTTATTATTTGGCCAACCTTGGCCAGTCGTTTACAATAAGTCTGTTACGCACTCTTTTTTATTAAGAGAAATAAAGAGGCCATCACATGAAAACTAGTATTTGAAAGTTCATCACAAGTATTTAAATTACGTTGGGAAAAAAGTGGTTCGACATTTTCTGCAATTAATTGCTGCGATTAAATTAGACTGAATGGATATTCTCGGTAGTTACTTTTATACTCCTGGTAAGGTCACCCAAGGTGAGAAGATCACTCCACCATTCACAGCTAAAACTAACAGGCTTAAAGCTAAGACGGACTTCTACCTTATAGTGCTCCAATTTTCGGACGACAGAAGCTGCTTTTTTACTTCTAAATCCTAAAGAATTTTGTTAATGCTTTTAACTAAAATATTGAAAATTCTTGAGCTCCAGTGGCTCAGTAGCTTCACGCCGCTTCCGGTAAGCTCAGTAAACTGAAGCATCATTTGCCGCGGGCAGTGGTTGGGAGGGTGACCACGGTGTACTCTCCTTCACTGGGTTGCTGGAGCTCCGTGGGTTGGGGACGTGTCCACGTTAATATGTGACGTCAAAAGTCCTTCCGCTGGTGTGGCGTGGATGTGGAGAGGAGGGTGCCAGCTCAGGTGTGGTCTCGTCACCTTAAAAAGAGCAAAGTCGTACTTTCCCCTTCGTGGTGCTCTGATCGAAACGAAAGGCGTTTTCTATTGACTTAATTCGCACAGCCAAAGGCATAGCGAGCTTGGCTTGTCCAAGTGTCATAAGCAACAATTAAAATATTTTTTAAGAATGACAAAATTAATCTAAATATAATTTAATTATTATATATTAAATTAATTTAGTATATAGACAAAATTTATTGGACATCAATAGCATTTGAATCAATTTTCTTTGTCCTCGGTTATGATAGTAAAAATTATGCTCTGATAGCCCTATCACGTGAAACGAAAAGCATGCTTTTTGTTTCCAGACACAAAAGAAAAATTGCAAAATTTAGCTTTTGTATCTGGTAAGAGGAAGCTTTGATTGGTTAGTGACATCTTAGAAATAAATCACTTAAGCATTATTCCGCCATTTGAACTTGGTGTGAACTTCCCCGTTGAACTCATAGTTAAATAAAAAGAGGTGATGAACATTCATCTTTTTATTTGTTTACGAGTGTTCTTCAATATGGATATTTTCACATCAAAAAAGAAATTTTTTTTAGTTTCCTAAAAGAAATTTTTTGTCTTTAATACTAAACTCATTAAAATAATTAAGTTAAACTTATTTCAATAAGATTTCATAAGAGAGATTTCAAAGAAAATTCAGCCAAAGAACAGCCTGAAATCTAAAAACTAACTTATTGGAGTTTGTAAAAGCATTTTCTCGACATAAGATTTATAAATGAAGAAATTTCTATAAAATATTGATGCATTATACACTAATTTAAAACCCAACTTTACATAATAATAAATATTTTAATTTATATAACATTATGGTTTACCTTCTACAAGTCAGATACAAATATGTAAAAATTTTATTTTCTATTAATATATATCCTATCCAACAGAGTTCCAATGAATAGACGAGAAGTCTAATAAAGACTATTTGTTAGATGTTTCACAAAAGTCTAATGAAGGCTATTCATACTAAATGTACAAACCTGGTTCCTTCAATGTAAAGAAAGTTTCAGTAAGGCATTTATGATTGTCACACAGATTTCTCCTACAATGGGAAATTAAAAATAAGAAGAGTGTAAAAAAAAATGTTAAAATCAACTCATCATACTATCAGGAGAAGGTTTTACGTCCAATATTTACAGAAGAAATTCCTCTTCTTTATCCCAATGACCTTCAAAGAGTGAAACTTCATCAATATAAAGATACAAGTCATACTTCGAAAGCTATCTCTGCATTCCTTGGAAAAAATGAAGACTAATACAGGTATTGCATACATACCTTTTCAGCATATTCCCGCCAAGTCCTATTACATTTCACCTATGGACTATTGTGCCTTTGGTCTGTTGAAAAGAGCTCTTTCTAAACGCCACTATAGATGGACTCTGGAAAGTAGTGGAAGAGGAATGGAAAGCAATACTCCTGGAAATTTTACGAAAAGCTCTTCTATCATGTAAATCACGATGCAGAAATATAGTCCAGAAAAAAGGCTATCACATTGAACATTTAAAAAAATAGTCTTTACATTTTAAAAATCAGTGAAACAGCCCCGAAATCGTTCTAAAAAACTATTGATACCCTCTGTAAAAGTCTAATGAAGGACATTCGTTGGTCTAATGAATAATAATTTATTTATTAGACGTTAATCTGTCCATTTGTTAACGTTCAGTGCGATTAACCTCTTATAGTAATCTCTTTCTTGTCTTAGATCCCTTCCTTTTCAAGCAAAGGAGGAACCCGACAAGGATGAAGAAAGGAAAATTTGAAAGCAAATCAAATTCTTAAAAATATCAATTTTCATGTCAATTATATTTCTTAAAAATCATTTAAATTTGCTGATAATATCAGAAAAGTCAGAGATTCACTTTTAGTATCAAGAACCATATTAGAAATATTTGTTATTGAATCTTAAGAAATCTATGACATCTCTGAAATTTTACATCGCCTCAAAATAAAAAGTTCTACGCTTTTTTTATCTCAAGTTTTATTTTAGCTACTTACTCTAATGCTACTCTCAGAGACATGGACATTGACGATGAAGGAAGAAAAAACATTGGCGATTTTTGAGAGAAAGGTCCAAAGAACAATTTTTGGTGCTGTCCTGGATAATAACACCTGGCGATAAAAGGTATAACTTTGAACTGTACAAAATCTATAGAGAAGAAGACATCATTAAATCCATAAAACTATCTAGAATGAGATGGGCAGGCCACCTCATGAGAATGAGTACAGAGAGAACACCAATAAAGGTCTTCAACACCATCCCTTTCCTTTATTAGTCTATTGACTAAGAGGAAGACCCAAAAAGAGATGGAAGGACTGCCTGGAAGAAGACTTCAACATAGTTAAAGTCAAGAACTGGAGGTCGATTTCTAGAACAGTGGGCGGAATGGCAGAGACTTCTGAAGAAGGCCCACAAAGGGCTGTCGTGCCAATGCTGATGAGTAATGTTACATTCTTGAGAAAATTCCTTTCGTCTCATTAACCGTCATTCTGTCTGGAATCATCGATTATGACCAGTGACCGTCGACGATAAAAAAGGGAAATTTCTTTTAAATATTCCAGGAAAACAGTTTTTTTCCTGGAATCGAAATCTGATACAAATGGGGAAATCAAATAATAGTTACCACCAAATTCGAGAAAAATACATGTATTTAGTTTCCATTTTCTTTTTACTGTTTACATCGTTAATACATCAACTACTTCTTCCCAAATATCGTTAGATTAATTCTCACAAATTTTGGTTTTTAAGAGGAATGTTGAAAATGATATATTAAATTTTAATATATAAAACGTAATTTTTATTTTCTAATAAAGAAATTATGTATTTTTGTTGAACATATATTTTTTATAATTTTTACCATGATATTTTTTGAAATCATTTTTAAAAAATAATTATATTTCTATGTTTAATTAGTAAAAATACTTCTCTATTACGTATTGTTCGTCTATAATGTATAGTAAAAATGTTTACTATAATTAGTCTCAAAGTTTGATAAAATCTGCAGAGAAAATTTTAACATTTAACACTAACAATAATATACATCAAACAAACTGTGTATTATTTTTTCCGTGTCTAAGTTACTGCAAAAAAAAAAAAAAATAAAATAAATAAATAATAATAATAAATAAATGAATAAAATAATAATAAAATAAAAATAGAAAATAAATAAATAAAAAACACTTATAAAAGGATGTATTTTCACTAAAAGAAATCAAATCATTTATGAATGCGAAGCTCTTGCCCTCCCTAGATGAACTTCTTTAGGCATCATCCATACTAGAGAGTTACACCTATACTCCATTAAAGGGTTATCGGACTTTATTAATAAAGTGGGAGACCCGAGCAACTGGAACTAGGAAACATTGGGTTTGGAGTTAATGGTACAAAATGCTGATAAAAGCAGAGGTGCCCAATGACATACAAACCCAATTCTAAGAAGAAGAAGAAGAAGAAAAGAAATCAAGGAAAAACTTAAAACCTCTAAATAAAAAATTATAAGTTGAAGGAAATAATTATGTTGACAAAATTATTCAAAATGCGAAATTTAAAAAATAAAGAAAGAAAAGGTAAATTTTTTAATGATATTTTTTTTAAATTAATCTAATAATAATAATTAATCGCGTAATTTCATAAATTAATCTTTGTGTTTCATACTTTTAATCTAGTAAAGTATTATCCGAAGCATATTAAGGTAAAATTTAAACATGTGAAATCTCTCTCTCTCAGATAACTGATTCATCAATGTTTTTACCAATTTCAACATGTCATGTTAACTCAAGTAACATTGTTTTGTTAAAAATGATGAACTTAGTTAGAAAATTTTGACTTTTAGAAATCTTGAATTATGGAACAAAAAAAATTATCAAATTTTATTTTCTGTCTAGCACGTATTCATTACATTTACTTATTTTTTAACACCTATTTTTAATTATTATAATTTATAACGAAAACCTGTTTTAACTTGAGAGAAATCCTTCAAGAGGAATATTATGAAATTGGGCATAATTATTATTCTGCACTGTAAGAAATTAAAAAAGATATTTAATTGTATAAATTATTGAATAAAAAAGAAAATATAACATTGAGTAAAACAATATGAAATAATTCAAAGTAAAAATAAGCTCTTTTGAATAAAAAAAATAAATATTTCAAAATCGTAAGAATGTCCTATTAAACATAAAAATAAGTAGAAATTCTTCATTGGTAAAATAACAGCTCAAAGTACAATCATGAGTTATGAATGTTAAAATTTCTTTAAATAATATAAATACCTGTATTTATGGCTTAGTTTGTTTGTCATTAAACGGTCTTTTTTGTTTACGAGGTCTAATTAGATCGGGCCGACAATCCGAAGTCCAATTAATTGCCAGGGAGAATTAATTGGACTTCGGATTAACTTAATACTGAATGTATCAGTTTTAGAAAAATAAAAATTATAACAAATTTATACATGTTGGCTGAGAATATTTATGATTTTGGATCAATTTTACTGTACGGTCACCCTTGGCGCGTTTTTTTTTTTTTTTTTTTTTTTTTTTGAAGATAAATTTGGCGAATATTCAGACCGCCTTATTTTTGCGATGCGATTCTCGCGAGACAAGTCTCATGCGATCATCTACGTAATTAATTAATTAATAATTAATAATTAATTAAATGGTCATTATGAAATGAATTTCTTATGAATTTACCGATTTAAATTCATTAATATAAATTTTAATCAAAAAATTTTATGGATAATTTAACATATCAACTTTATTATTTTAGCATTGATGTTTGAAATCTATAAATTTGCGTTTTTTGTTAATTTTGTAAAATTAGTTGAACACATTGATAGATACCAACAATATATGAAATATTTGTCACTATTTCAGCCATTTTCCCCCCGCCGTTTTTCACGATCGGATTTTCTTTTTCTCATATGGTCACCTTTGGTGACTTTTTGAAAATTTCGCCAAGGGTGACCGTATGGTAAAATTTTACCATGATTTTATTAAAAAAATGTATAAGTAGATGACTCAATGTTTCAAGGAAAATAAATATTAAACTCCATTGTAGCTTTTAACTTGCATAACCTAATATTTTAAATATGTTTTTAAAATTATGAAAGTACAAACAATCTTTATTACTATTTCAAAGTCAATTGTTATACAGTTGCCTCCATGGCTTCATTAAATTTCTTAAGTTCTGTTATTAATTCCAGAATTCCTGAAGTTTGAACATAGTTAACCAAAGATTTGATTTCACTAACAATTGTTTTTGCCTCATTAATGGTTTCTTTGGTTTTATTAATTGTCTCATTTTTCTGTATTAAAACATTTGCGTATGTTAGGTTGGGCTTCGAACTTGGAACAATTTTATTTTTGATTGGTTCTGCCTAAGTGGCATTGCGATTAGACTTAGGAAATTTGTTGCAACCTCTAAAGCTTGCACGATGTACTTCCCCGCAGTTTGCACATTTCGTTGGTATATTTAAGGGTTTGGTACATTGGGAGTGGTGGTGGTCACCTGCGCATTTGACACTTTTGAAATTGTGGTGACATGACGTTTGAGCGTGGTTGAAACTTTGACATCTAAAGCATTGGGAAACACATTTTCTATCGCGATATGTTTCAATTTTGATGGCAAGGTTGAACAAATGAGATAAATTATATATTTCTTTAGCTTTAACTTTTTTTAGGTAAAGTTACTATATATAAAGGTAGATTGACTCTATTTTCTTATACTTTTTTGATCATTTGCGTAGTGCTTAAGATTTGGAAACCCCCCTTTTAATATCAGTTCTTGCGTGATTTCTTCTGCCCTGTATATTGGCGGAAGACCTCTAATGACTGTTTTTAAATTTTTGTCCTCTGGGAGGATAAAAGTGTGATAAGTGATTTTGATTTCATCTAGTGTTGCAGTGATATTTCGACGGAGTTCAGCGAGTTCTACTTTTAATGTTAAAGTTTCTGTTTCAGACATTTTACCTTTGTATCCTGTGATTTTTTTTTTTTTCGCTTTAAAGAGCTTTTGTAGTCTTTCCAGTTGATTTTTTTGATCTTTGACCACTATGGGAGGAATTCTAAAGTTTTTTTTAGCTGGTTGAAAATTTAAGTTATCATCCTTTTTGTTATTTAAATCAGCTGTTTCATTTGCTTTTTGAAGTATTAATGTTTTTTTCTATTTATATTTTTTATGGGAGCATTTTTGAAGGCATTTTCCGTTTTCCTAGGCAGTTCGGGAAAATCCTCTTTGTCGGAGACGAGGTCAACCTTGTTGCTGTCATTTAGAATCTCTAATACATTTTCAGTTGCAACTGTAAAAGGTGGCGCCGCTTTAACATTAAAGTTCACTGTTATTTTATTTTATTTGCATCTTTTTGCCTTTGATAATTTGAAAGTAAGCCCGTTAGTTTAGTTAACTCAAGTCTAAATATTTTTAGCAAGTCAATATCCTTTTCCGTTAATTCCACGTTGCTTATTTCCTGAAGATATTTCAAGGTTAATCGAACCATATCACTGATAGCCCTAATTTCAATCTCAGAGTCATGTCCTGTCATGGTCCTAATCATGTTTTGAGCAGGAGTGCAATCCTCCACACCACTGCCAGCTGACAAAGACAACCCTGAAAAGGGCAAACCATCAAACTGACGACAGGTGCCTGTGTTCAGAGGATTTGGTCCGTCTCCCGGAGGATTTGGTTTGTTTGTCGCTCAACGGTCGTTTTTTGCACACGAGGGCTAATCAGACCGGGACCTACGGATCCTGGAGGAGAAGGAGAAATAACTCTCCATGTCTATTCAGATGTTTTCTTCTTCTTCTTCTTTCTTCAGAGAACAAGAAAATGTGCGTCTTTCCTCCAAGAGAACAAATTCGAGTATGATATGGAGACCAATAACAATTATGCAGAAAATCCTCTTTTGGCAACCCTAGTTTTTACGTCATCGCAAAAACGTCCTAATTCATCATCTTGACAGCATTTCTGCGTAGCCAAAAAATTCAGAATTTGGCATCCTGGATTAAATGGCATCCGTGCCGAATTTTTAAATACAAAAGCAACTTTTACGCTGAAGATTGGACATTGGTTTATTATTACATAGTTGCCTATAACAATGAATGAATAAGTTTGAATACAAAATTTAAAAGACAGTAATGGTCGCAAGATTTTGAGAGTTAAAAATTTGTTGCAAAATTGCACGAGCTATTGGAACTTTGATGTCAAAAAAAAAAAAAAATATGAATTAAGCCGAGATACAAACTATTAAAAGTTGATTTATCTAGAAATAGAAATTTTCTTTGAATTTTTGCATTGAAACAGAATGATAGGATATGTATGAAATTAACAGGGCTTTTTTTTTCGCTGCATAGCTTTCTGAAACATATCTAACAACCCATTGAATAATGTTATGAAAAATAATTCCCAAATATGTACAAACTACTACTATATTTTTCTTTCATTTACTGTATAATTTAAAATTGTAAGTGCAATGAACGTCATGCACAATGATATAAAGAGTACCAATGCAACTTTTTAACGAGAAAGTTTTTATATAATTTTCAATTCTTAAACATTTAAACATCAACATTTTTTTTTAAATTGGCATAAGCATGGTCTGCCTATAATTGTTTGGTTGTATAATGATATAAACAAAAAATGAAATATTTGAGCACATGGTGTATTGTTTACATTAACATTATTTAAAATTTAGTGCTCATTTTAATTATTTTTAAGTATGAATGACGTTCATTTGCCTCAAAAGCGATACTTCCGTCAAAGAGCTCATGCAAATCCCATAGCTGATCATAATTTGGAATTGTATATTTTGTTTAAATTATTCTGATTTTTTCTTGCGTTAATGAATTTTGCATTCTTTATTTGTGTTAAAATTTGCATTAAACAAAAATTACCTTTTAATTTATTAAAATTGGAAAATGTTGTCGTACTCTGATAATATATCTCGAATGTTTTATAATTGTTATATTTGAAAAAGGGGAGGGGGGACATGGACTTCATGCATTTTCTTTCCATTAAAGAAATATTAATACGGTTAAATATGCAAATTTTCGACGACAATATAGTATTTATTACTTGGTTTTAAATTTCATATATTATTTTATAACAGTGCCTTAGAAATTCTTAAATCTGTTGAACAAAATGTAACTTCAACTAATAACCTTTTTAATAATTTTGCATTCTACCCTGATACTTAATTTTAAATTAATAAGATGGTTACTTTTTCTAGCTAAAAAATTTTTTTTAACTAAATATGCCAATTATACAAAAAACATCTTATGTTTCAGATATTACAGCAAGATTTCCTACTACTATCTTTTCCATTATGAATTATAGTGTGTAGTGGAATAATTTATTATATTGTATTCATATAAAATTGTAAGTTTTAAAATAGGATAAAAATGAAATATTAAAGCTCTATCTTCAATTAAACTTTGATGACTCTCATAAGTAGTTACATTCTACTATTAATGTAGAGTTTGTCAAATTTATCAGTTAGCATTCTCTATAGCTGCTCATTTTTTCAATTTCTTAGAATTCATTTTTAGTTGCATTTAGTGGTTAAACTGTGTTAAGTTATCAACAGCTTATCCCACATCAGTATCTTTCCGTCATTTTTAAATTGACCAAATTATTCTAAAATGAACCAATATGACACAGCAGCTTTCCCATATAATATTATTTTTAGCATTTCTGTAACTTTTTTGTTACTTTCGCCTAAAGTTTGAAGCAAAACTTTGAATCTTTTCACGTCATTATGTCTGCCAATAATTGATTTAATGCATTTTCATCATTTGCGTATATTTCTGATTCACTTATATAATTTTTATAAATTACACCAATTTTTTATTATATACATATATATTAGACATATTGTGAAAAACAATAAAACTAGTAAGACGAAATTTGAAAATCACTAAGATTATAAATCCACCACAATTTTGAATAAATATATTTTCACCATTATGGATAAAGCTATTATAAATACACAATTTAACCTAGTGGTTCCCGTATTCAAAATGAACATCTAATAAATTTGTATAATACTGAAAATAGATACAATACATCGTTTAATTCATCAATTGGTATGCTTGTTAAAAGGTCTTTAAAATCAAAGGAACTAATACAATATATACTATTACTTGATATAAAATCCAAAACAGGTCTATTATTACTACTAATCCAAGTGGCTTCAGAGTTAACAATATTTTCTAGTATAATGTTTAGATACTTAGCAGAAATAATACCAGGTTTATTCATATCAGATTTAGTTCCACAAGTAATATATCTGAATTTTATGGGAGATTTATGAAAATTCGGAATAACTGTCAAATAAGAAAATTCTAATTTATAATTGTTTACATTTAAAAGTTTATAAAACCCCAGAATTTTTTTATTAATGATATTAGTTGTGGAATTTAAATATTTGTATATGTTGGAATTCAGAGTTTTTTCATCAATTAAACCTAAATAAAATTTTTTACCAAAAAATGCATAGTTATTGAAGGCCTTATCAATAAGTGTAATGGTGAAGTTGCCCTTAAGATTCTTAATGGCAGGTTTTAACGGAACAAGTTTAATACCTAGAAATGTTAAATTATTATCAAAAACAAAAAACAGTTTAGACTTCCCAAAACTTCCAATAAGTTTATCATAAAAATTGGAAATTTTAAAAATAAATGAATTAATGTATTGGAATAAATGAATTGTTAAAATTACTTAATTATTTTAGATCTATTTATTTGAAAAATTGGTCTTTATTTAGTTCTGTTTAGTATTTCTTTTAGTTTATGGTCATTGAAAATATTTAAATACCTGTAATGATATGTCCAAAATCAGGGTTAATAAAAGTTTTGAAATCATTATTATAACAAATACATTTGGTGAGTTTTCTTGATATGAAGATATTTTTGCCAAATTGATTATAATTAAACACTTTACGTCCAAAAGAAATATCATAAGAAAATGCAATTTTGACAGGAACATCTTCTATGCCGAAAATATTATATAAGTCATTAATAAAAAAACTATTAAATTTAATATTGTAAAATTTTGAATGTTGGAAATTAATAGTAAAATAATATAATCTAATATTTTTAAGTTTAAATTTTATTATGTCTGTATTTAAATAAATCATAAAATAAAATCCTAAAATGCTGGTTATTGAAATTTATATCATTTAAACATGAGTATAAAAATATACAATCCGTATCAGTTAATTTCATTATAAAAACTTTACAAGGTAACCAATTATAAGTATTTAAAAAAAAAAGATTCAAAATTCATGGTTACTGCTCAACGACCGATCACAGGACTTTCGATTCCACAAATTTAACGAGCACATACATCGCATGTACTCGGTGGGTCTTTGGCGGCATTGGGAATCGAACCCAATTCCACGAAAAAAAAATATTCAAAAAGTGTGTGTGTGTAAATTTTTTCCAAATAAAACTCAAAATTATTTTTAAGCTCTTTTTTTGTTATAAAATAAATTTATTGCCCACCTTTTAAATTTTTTAGTTTTATGATAGTTAGAATGAAAAAATAAGAAAGAAGTGCTATTAGAACAGATTATAATTTTACAATTAAATAATTCATTTAGAACAAAAGGTGCAAGGGATTTTAAGTTGAGGATAAATTTACTTTCTTTTATAATACATATTTCTGTATTAAATTCAATGTTGATGATGATGCTGATGATTGCGTTATTAAAGTTATCAATTTAAAAATGATTAAATTCAATATTAATTTTTTTACTAAGTTTTTAATATTGAACCTAGGTAAATTAATGCAGATATTTAAGGAATTACTGGTTTGGCTTACATATTTATATTTACAAAAACTACACACAAGGAGAAATAATGCTATACATTTTACAAGCATAAGATAATTTAGAATTATCAAAAATTTGTAAATTATTAAAATTGGGAAAAGTTTTACAATTTTTGGAACCACATCTTTTAAATCAGTTTATCAAAAATAAGTTTTAAATCAGTAAAACTTCTAAATCAGTAAAACTTAGTAAAACTAAAACAATTAAAACCTTCATCCTCCTTTGGATGGTCATTGTTTAACGATCCACTAGGGTACCAATCATGCATAGACAACCGGACACAGGATTAATTAACACTCATTTTCTCAGGTGCTAAATTTTCCAATTTACCATTCATGAAATAAAAATATTAAATATCTGAAAGGGAAAAGTTTACGAAAGATACATTGTCGAATTTACATCAAATCCAGCGCAACAGCAGCTAGTGAAATGATTGTTGTAAATACAGTATTAAAAATAAAATACCAAAAATATATATTATGTGAAATCTAACCAGGACAGAAACAGCTAAAGAGAGGTATCCCCGTATAAATTAGATTCAACTTGAAAAACAATGAAACTAATGAGTCAAAATTTGAAAATCACAGAGAAAAAAACAATATACAATGCCAATAAGACATAGTTCTTTTGCTTTCCTCATATTCTTTGTATTGTATATTGTTTTATTCACATTAATTTTCAAATTTTGTCTAACTAGTTTTATTGTTTTTTATGTTGTACCTAATTTACACTGCCATATCTCTCTTTAGCTGCTTTTGCATTAGTAAGATTTCCTGTAATATATATTTTTCGGTTGGTATTGTATTTTTAGTACTATATACAATCTTTACAAGACACAGTATGTTTTTCTCTTAAAACATTACATATTTAATAGATTTAAATTTTTTTGTAAAATTATTTTAACTATAAATTTTTTAGAATAATTTTTAAAATAAACTTTACAGATGCTTAAATGATATGCATTAAAGTATTTTGATTTCAGAACAAAATTCGAATTGATTCTATCGATGAAAATTTTATATTGTAGAATAGTTTGTCATTATATTTTTAATTTTTTAAAAATTTTATTTCTTTAAAAACTTCTTGGGTGTTTTTTTTTCAAAGCTAGTATTTAATTGAGAATTTCAGTATAGAGCACAAAAGTAGAGTTATTTTAATAATCATATTTATTATTTATATCACTTAACTATTTCAAAATTTGCTTTACTTTTTTCGTATCTAATTACTGTAATAATTTCTTAACTTTTATTTTAGAGGACTAAGGTAAAATTTAAATTTTATCACTTAATAATATTTTCAATCCTATAAAAAAAAGAGTGTATGTAACATCATGCTCTTTCATAATTACCTATTGGTAATTGATAAAATTTCTGTGTGCATGGTTTATGGAAACAAATATGAAGTATACAAGTTTTTATTCTAAAATAAAACTATGGAAAACATTGAATGTAAAAACTAATGTAAAAATTATATTAAGAGAAAACTAAATATACCCCTAGAAATGTGTATTCTATTTTACATTAATTGTCACAGTTATTAACAGCAAAAAATTTATCAGGAAAGATCAGGATTTAAACATGTAATATCTTTAATGGTAAAACCTAAAGCATTTATTTACCAAAACTCTTACTTGAGGATTACAAGAATATTATAACTTGCAATTTTATAAATTGAAACTTCTTAAGAATTTGAAAGAATATGTGATATTGTAAAGCTTATATATAGAAACTTTCCCTCATTTGGCCAACACTGAAAATAGACCAGGAGGAAAAAGGAATTTTTTATAGTGAACAGATCATTTTTTTTAGTTATCAAACTAAAGCAGGGCTGAAAAAGATGGTATTTGCTTATTCTTCCTTTGACTGAGCCCACAGGCAAAAGATTACTGCTCTGGCCTTCATTCAAGGTCTTATTCATTCTCATTTGCAAAAAATAATTAAACAATTTTTTTTATAAAATGTTAAGAGTATAATATATTTAAAATTTTCTGTTTCATATTCATTTTTTAAATGAATATGAAACAAGTGAAAACCATTGGTCATCCTTGCTTAATATTATATGGATAAAAGACTTTCATATTTATATGTATGTTTGTTACTCTCTATATACCTAAAAATACATGTTAAAAAGGTAAATAATAAAATTTTTCCTGGAGTGAATCCAAAGGATTTATTCAATAAATTAAAGAAAAAATTTAGTTCAGATATGTGAAGGAGAAACAATAGATGCTGCTTTAATGAAATTATGTGTTTTATTACCCATTTTAATGGAATTAATTATTTTAATTGAATATAAATAATCAGAAAAAAGTACATACTACAATAAAGATTGTTGTTAGGTGTTTTTTTTTTAATTTTTATTTTTTATTTTAAAGAGCCTTTATATACAATACACTTGTACATTTTTTTCCAAAAAAATGTGAGCTGTGAAAAAAGCTTACTTAAAAAAAATTAAATCTGCTGTAAGATGACTTTTTTTTGGAAATGTTGATAAATGTCTATTAAATTTATTTAATATCAATAACATAAATCAAATAAAAATTCTTTTTAATTTACGAGTGTTATCTAGTTCTAATTACAAAAGTTGATATTGAAATTTAATTTTTCATTTTTATGTATTAAAATTCAGTTTTTTGTAACTTGCATTAACTAAGACTTAAAGAAACCTGTAATTTATGCAAAATAATCTAATATGTTTAATGTTTACTTAAATATACCAAAAAAATATCTTTGTCATGACATAGTTGCTCTATCAAACCAACAATGTAATTCTTGTTTGTAATAAAAGGAAGACAATTTCTTTTTAAATGGAGGACAGAGTTCTTTAGAAATATATAAATATTTGTAGTTATATATCTTCAGATTCATTAATAAACAAATAAACCTATTAAATAATTTATTATAATTACATTTTAAAGTGTACTTAATGATTTTTAGTAATAATTATATGCAATTTTTTATATAGCAAGAATTGAGATTATTAGAAACGAAACAAATTAAATGTAGTTGTAGAAGCAAATTTTAAAATATATCTCATCTAGCTTAAAGCAATCTTTTTGAGTTCAGCATTTCTAAATTAATTTCCTATCCTATTAAAATACACTGTAAACCAAATTATGAGGTTTATCAAATTATAAAATCAAAAGGTTTTCTTTTATTTCTGAGTATTATTAGCATTATTTTTCTTAGTATATTTAAATTACAATTTAAAGAAAAAATTTTAATTTCTCCCAGAACAAAATTATAATTTTTAGATTAATTATGATAATATAGAAAAGTTTTTGATTTACTTAATATTTAGCATTTAATCAAAATATTCTCAAAATCACAAATTGTTTTTGAAGATAATTTTACTACTAAATGATGCCTTTAAAGAATTTATATATTTGAGTTTAATTTTAATTGTAATTATTAGGAAATGCCAATGAAGTGCTTTGTTAGGTGCAATATTAGGAATGCTGATATAAAATAATAAATATATCAAAAATTTCTGTCCAGATCAAAAATGAAATAGCTAAAAATTTACATTTTTAAATTCAGATTTATAAATGAATTGATATGGAATTTTTTTGTTTAGTAAAAATTAAATATTTTTTACTTGAATACTATTATCAATATTTTAATTTATATTTCAGTTACATTAAAGTGATTATGAAAACAATAATTTATAATTTAAATCCACATTTTAAATAAATTTTTCTTACATTTTAAAAATAAATGCTATTCTTTTGTTTGTTATTTAGTTAATTTTTTATGCTTACATTTATAATGTAGAGAATTTAAATCTGCTATATTATATTGTAATATATATCATATTGTATTTTTTCTTATAAAATGCTTAATTAAATATATATTACAAATTATATAAATATATATTGCACACTTTTTTTAATTAACATTATGTTGGGAATGTGTTTTAATGTATATAAAATTATTTTTATAAATATTGGATATAATTTTGAATATGAATAGTAATCTATTATATTTCAATTTTTTAATGATTTTTAAGTATTTGAATCAAAGAATAGCTAATAAATACTATTTAATATGAGATTGCAATATTTTTTAAGATAGTTTATATTTTAACAGTCATGCTATATTTTATATAACTTTTTTGTAGTTCTTAAAGTATTTTGAAAGTTTTGCTATGTATTGCATGTATTTCACATATGACTTGAATATGTTTATTCTAATTACATTTCAATTATTTAATCAGTCCACTGACTCCATTACATATGGACTGGAAGCCTCATTATCCCAAATATTTTGCTGAGGGCCTGTCAACTAGTACTAAACATAAAGTTGAGTTTGCCGATATTGGTTGTGGCTATGGAGGACTTTTAGGTAATTTTTTTATAATTTAATTTAATTATTTATCACCAAATTCATCAATCAGGATTGAATTTTCATATTTTTTAATATTTTTACATAGAACAAATTTTTAAATTACTATAATTTCACGAAAAAATTGTAACTTATGAAAAATAGCTTATGAAATTTTGAATTTATTTGGACTTTGAATATACAAAAAGCTTTCTCATCATGAATGTACCATGACTTAAATTTTGAGTAATATTGTCATCAATGTTACTGTCAAATTCTTGAGCTTTGTCATTAAGTATGATATAGTGTTTAAGAAAAATGCATAAAATTAAAATATAAAAATAAATTATGTGTGAGAGATCTAGAATATATATTTATATATTTTAAATTGTAGAAAATGAGTTTTTTCATTGAGGGAAGTTTGTGTTCCTAGAACTCTAAATCTAAGAATATTGCAAAAGTAAAATATCAAATTTGTTAATAAAAGTGTTAATGTAAAATTTTACTAACAAAAATTATTGCAAAAAAATAAATATCATGTGAAGTCTTCAAAAACTGAGTTTAGTGTCCAAATTAATGAAAATTGACAAATCTTGATTTAAAGTAAAATCTTAATACTCCAAGTTGTATTAGGTTTTTATATATCTACCTGAGGATACAGTTTCAGTTACTTTCAATCTGAGGATCTCTTTACTTGGGGATGCAGTTTAAATTTCTAATTATTGACAGTTTTTTTTATGTTCCTCCAATAATTTTGCAAAAAATATTAGAATTTTTTAAAAATTCCATAAACATTTGATTGCTAGAAATGCTGCACTGCCAAAAATGTTGCTTGTAAAAAACTAGGTAATTGTATGGGTTTGGCTCAGTTTCAATTTCTGAGCCAAGCACTGCACTGTTATCTCGCCAGCCTGAATTACATAACACATACTATCAGTTTACCAAACATTGATTGTGCTTGAATTTCAATTTAAAATATCAAAATTTTGAATATTTTATTATAAATACCTAAAAAGAATCATTAAAATGCTAATAATTAGAAATAATTTCATAAAGATTGCACAGTAAAAAGCAAATATAAACTAAGTACCATTTGGTCTACAACAGATGCCAACCTGAGTTATGTAACTACAAATACTATACGGTTACCAAACTTTGATTGTGCTTGAATTTCCTTCTAAATTTGAAATATAAAAATTTTAAATATTTCATTATAATTACTTAAACAGAAATATTAAAATGCTAATAACTAGAAGTAATTTCACAAAGATTACATAATAAAAAGCAAATATAAACTAAGTACCACCTAGTCTACAACAGATCACAAATAAACTTAAATCTGTTATGTAAATAAAAGGAATTTTTATGAAAACTTTATTTAACTTTCAAAATATAAACATTATGTCATTTACTTTGAAAGCTTAAACTGTAATCAAATAAGAACAAATTACTAAACAAATGCTTCAAGGATTATTAGCACACAAAACAAATATTGTACATGTACACAACCACATTTTGTAATAAAATAAAAGTTATGTCATATAAGCACATTCTGGTGCAATTAGTCAATTTGACTCATCTTATTGCCCGTTTTGACACCTAATCCTAAGCCTGTAACTTTTAACCATGTAAGCTCTGTAGCTTTTCTACTAAAAATTACAGTTGTTTATTATATTAATAAATGTCTGTCAAATAGAAAGTAATTTATATTTGAACTTTTCTATAAAATATATATTTATTATGAATAGTTATATAAAATGATCTAATCTTTTCAAATTGTATTTATTTTCTGTTATATAGTTGAGCTGTCTCCTTTGTTTCCTGAAACTCTTATGTTAGGAATGGAGATACGTGTTAAAGTGTCAGATTATGTCCAAGAGCGTATCAAAGCTCTGCGAATCCAAAACCCTGGAAAGTATGAAAATATTGCCTGTATTCGTTCAAATGCTATGAAACATCTTCCTAACTTTTTTACAAAAGCTCAGGTTTGGATATGTATACAAAATCATTTTATATGTATATTATAAAAATGAATATACGATTCAATTTTATTTAAAAGTATTATTTATTCCATATTGGTTCAGTCAGAAGCTAAAAATGTTAAACTGTTTACATTTAGCTGAGCAAAATGTTTTTCCTGTTTCCTGATCCACATTTTAAAGCTAAGAAGCACAAATGGAGAATAATTAGTCCTCAATTATTATCAGAATATGCCTATGTTTTAAAGATTGGAGTAAGCATTCTTAATCTATACAAAATTATTATTACGTAATTTTTACAAGAAAAGTATAGTTCTATAACTTGTTTGATGTTTATATTTGTTATGTATTTCCAAAAATTTATTTTCAACATATATATATATATATATATATATATATATATATATATATATATATATATATATATATATATATATATATATATATATATATATATATTATATATATATTGACAAGTTAACTAAACACTTTTTATGTTTGAATTTTTGATGGTATTTAAGGATGAATCATATAACATTATTTATGAACACATGATTCCTGCTTGTATTTAGTATATATTTTTACTATACTAAAAGGGTATGTCAAAATATTTTCAATTAGGTTTATATTTTTCTCAAAATTAAGAATTTTCTGAAGAGTGATTTTAATAAGAAAAGTTTATAAATATATGTGTTGAAAATAATATTATTTATTTATTTCATGATGAAAAAAAAATTTTAATAATATAATGTGAAATCATATATCGTTAAATTTAGTTATTTAGCTATAATAAGATCATAACTGTTTTCCTTTCCTAGTGTGTTTTTGATGATAAGGAATGAACATGATGAAATATTTTGAAATAAGAATCTTTATTGATGGATATGAAGAAGCCCAGATATTGAGACCTATTAATATGAATTTGTTTTTAAATGTTTATTATGCATGGTATTAAATGTAAGAGAAAATTAAAAAATAAGAAATTTGAGTGGCATCAAATTGTTCATTTTAAATAAGTGACTGTTTGGTTTAACAATTTTACACAAAGACAACATTATTTTTATGGAAAGTCTTCTGAGATTAAAGAGAATTAAACTTGTAGTATAATGCTATAGAATGTTTTTTAATGCAGTGATACAACATTTGACTATCGTCAACAAGGTGGTACAAAAAAATCTGGAATAATTTTTTCTATATTTTTATAATAAAAGATAAAAGAATAATTGACTGAATTCTTAAAAGCATATATAAGTTTTAAAATTTTTATTAAACACTATCAAAGGAGAACAATGAACTTTTTTTTTGACAAAAAGAAGCTATTTCTCATGTTGAATGATTTTCTCATTCAATAAGAAATGTAAAAAAAATAACTAGCAATTAAAATGCTTTACAATGTAAAAAAAATTTTCTGTGATGTACACTTTTAATTATTTTTATTAATTAAAATCAGATATTTTAAAAATATAAACTTCAGAATTCAAAATTTAATTTTCTTTTATCTTATAAATTAAATTATTCATTGTGCTTATAAAATAACATTATCAATACTTATGTTATCTACTTAAAATCAAAATACCAAAATTCCTTTAAATTATTTCAGCAAAAATTTGCATAAAAAATACAATACTTTATTAAATATATATTTAAACTAAAATATGAAACTATTGTTGTAAGAAAACAGAAAAAGGAAATACATTTATAAAAAAAAATTGTGTCAAAAATTTTTTATTTAATTAAAACCTTTTTTAAAAGGAATCATTTTTGGCATAGTCATAAATTACTGCTTTTGAATAAAAAAGAAAATTTTCCGATAAACTTATGCAAAATAGTGGAAAGTTTAACTGTTTATTTTAAAAACAAGAGTAGTATATTTCTCAGTAGGTATTGTGTACTTTGTAGTTTTTTACAGTGTGAAATAGTTTGCACTGCATTTATTTTTTATTTAATTTTAATAGCATGATATGTTACGTGAAAATATAATGACATCTACGAAATTTTGTGCTCATTATAAATTTTGTAAATGTCAAAAGTTATTACATAATGAAAAAAAGCAGCTATTTTAAAAATATCTTCATAATTAATCACTAAAAAATCCTCTTAATATTTCTGTTCGTTTCCCAAATTTGTATTCATTAAACTTAATATTTATAAAATAATTATCTTTTATCAATATATTTTAAAAAATTGTTTCCAAATTTGTGTATTCATTAAATTTAATATTTATAAAATAATTATCTTTTGTCAATATATTTTAAAAAATGATGCATGTATATTATAAAACTAGGAATCAAATTTAATTATCATTTTTGTTAATGTTATTCATCTATTATAATGATAATAAATAAATGTGTGAGACAATTTTGTCATTTATTGTATACAGTGTGCTAAATCATATTCAAATGGACTAATTAGATTTTTATTTGATTTCCTATTATTTTTATCTTGCATATGTTACATAAATACATTGGAAAACATATAAGAAGAATTATTTTCTTTATTATAATCTTATATACTCATTTATTAACATGTGTTAAAAAATTTAGTTGAATTTTTTCTATTAAACAATGGGTTATTTCTGATTAAATCATATATTTTTTTATTATTTTTAGTCAATCTTCTCAAATATGAATCAATTGGTAAAATTTGATCAATCGTGATTTTACAAGCATTCCTTTACAATCTTAAACTTTATGTGAATTTGTGAATGAATAAAAAAATTTAATAAGAGCTGTAATGTGTTTTAAATTAATATATGATGGGTAATATAGGATAACAAAATGACATGCTTTATTCTTCTTGACATTATTATGTCAATATTTAAGCATCTAAAATATTTGAAAAGTGCACTATATAATTTGATAGAATTACGAACATTTATTATTGGTAAATAGTGACTAGTAAAAAATCTTAAATTCTTATTAGATTTTAATTAAATAATTGATATAGTTAAAAATCTAAATAATATTTTTATGGTAGCTAAAGATTTTTATCATACAATTTTTTTTATATATATTCCACAGGGTATAGTTTATACAATTACAGATGTGAAGGAATTGCACGATTGGATGGTTAAACATTTAGATGAACATCCTCTATTTGAAAGAATTCCAAATGAAAATCTTGTATGTACTCTTTTATGTATTTTTTTCTAAAAATATCAACTAATTTTTCTTCCTAATTTATAAGCTAATATCTAGGTTAATATAAAATTTCATCAATACTAAATTTTTAATAAAAATTTACCTTTCTTATATTGTTTTGTGTTGTAATAACTTATTTGTTGAATGAACATATGAATTATTTATAATCAAATAAGTTATGTTGTAATAACTTATTTGATTATAAATAATTCATATGTTCTATTATATGTGTGTGTTAATATTTGACTGACTTCTAGAAATAATAAAATAATTGTGAGATTTATACACACACACACAATATATGTAAATCTATTGCTTAAAGTTTTATTTTTTACAATTCTTATTTATTTATTTATTTTTACAATAAAATGAACTTCATGTAGTTAAATAATTTCACTGCAAAACTAGATAGTTAAAGCTCATTGCTTTATTTTTGTTATTTTTAATTCTTGCTTTGTTTACTTCATAATGTGAAGACTTAGCCTTACTTATTTTACTTATTTTTGAATTATTTTTGTCATGTAAAAATTATTTTTTCCAATTATAATGTAACTAGTTAGCTTAAAGAATTCTCTTCATATATTAATCAAAGATATTGATATTGATTAAAAAGAATCACATATAAACTCATTAAAATTTTCTAGTTTAACAAAATCATTTTTTTATTAATAACAAAACTTAATTTCTTTGTTTGCATTTAAATTTGGAACTTTTGGTTTCTCAAAATTTAAAATCCATAATATTATATTCCTTCTTAGGAATTTACTTTATATCATACATACATTCGTATTGAATAATTTTTTTTTCAATTTGACATGTATGAGTCTTGGTATTATTTTCTTGTTGTTTCTTCAATTTGAAAAGGCAACTTGAAGATTTTTACAATGTAACACATTTTGCTTTAATTAAGAAAAAAAGCATCAAAAGTGTATTGTTGCTAATTTATTAAATTTTCTTTTCTCAATCAATCTAGTTTGTTTAGCTGAATTTGTTTTATTTTTAATTTCTATTCCAATTATTAAATTATTACTATTTAATAAATTATTACTCTTATAAAATGAGCTAACATTGTTTAAAGATGGAGGTTAAATTTTAACATTAGTTTTCCTCTTACAAGCTAATTGATTTTATTATTTATGTGTTTAATTATTGTAGTTTTAATTTCATCAAAAAATGCAATTATATAAAAATACATGCAAAAAATACAAAAAAATGCTAAAATAAATCTTTAACTGAAATAAATTAATAGCAATATATATATATATATATATATATATATATATATATATATTGAATTTTTTGCATGAAAATAAATTTTTAACTGTAAGAATTTCTTAAGTAAAGATTATTTGTATACAATGACATGAGTTTAAAACAGAAATAATTTTTAAAAATTACTAAATATGCAAAGAAAAATAAATAAATCATGTTTCTTAAAAATTAGGGACTAGTAATGAATCAAAAATATAATTAGGAAATTTGAAACAAAGAAAACAGTGTATTTTATAATTCATACATCAACTATGAATTAAAAATAAACCATCTAATTGAGAATATCACACTGGTTTTCATAAATCCACTTTAGACCATAGGTCTTAGTCTATAGCCCGCATGTACAAAAAATGACTATTGAGCAACAAACAAATTAAACCAGGCTGGTTCTCTAGAATTTTATTATTTTCTAAACTGAAATAAAAAGAATTATTCAAACAATAAAAAAAAGTTCCACCTATTAGTAAATTATTTTTTATATTTTTCATTTTTCTGCAATTTTTTTAAATTAAGAGAAAGGAATAATAAAAAGTTATTTTTTAAGCAATAAAAAATGTTCCATAAAAAATTAAAATTGGTTTAAGAAATTTTAAAAATTGTTTCTATTGGCTGCACTAAAGTCATTCTGATTTACTTTCTGAATTATTATAATTTTAAAATATTTTTTTAAATACTGTGATATGACAGTCTAATTTTTTTTATTTTAATTCTCCACAGAATTTGTTGTTGTGTTGTTGTTACATATGGCCAAAAGATGTCCAATCCATCAACATCTGGCCACTCGCAAACAAACACAAATATACATATATATGATAAAATCTCTAAAATCCAAAATTCTAAAATCTAAAAGTCAAAGTCTAAAAAGCTAGAGGGGGAAGCATGAAAGTGTTCAGGACATGCGATCTCTGGCGATCCAATAAAGCTTGCAAACATCACCGCTTTGCTGAAATGCAGGGTGAAGGCCCTGAGAGACGAGGAGGTGGTCTCTATTCATATTGTCTGCCTTGCAGATAAGGTAAAGACTACTAGTCAAGATGCCGATTTTCTTCAGGTGTTCAGCTAGACAGTGGTGGCCAGTGTTCAATCGAAAATTGGCCACAGCCTCTTTACGCGGTCTGTGACTGAATTTTTTCCAGTCATTTTTAAAATTTTCCCATTGTTTGTCTCTGCATTGATTGGACAGATCCTTGTTATAGTTCAGCATGATCCGCTCTTGCCTACATCTCTTAAGGGAATCCATTGGAACAGCACTCTCCTCAATAGATGATTTGGTGCCTTTCTTGGCTAATAAGTCCGCTCTTTCGTTACCATCAATGTCCACATGTGATGGTATCCACTGAAACTCTATCATTTTGCCGTTCAAATTGAGCTCCCGTATTATTTGTTTTATTTTACTGACAAGGGAAGATTCCGTGAGTCGCTGGAGTGCAATTGATTCTATGGCTGATATTGAGTCGACAAGTTTAACTCCCACATGCTAGGAGATTTATTTTGTAATTTTTTTAAAATCCATTTACTATTTTTAATGACCAATGTAATATACTAATTTAATTTTAATGTTTATTCATTGGAACTTTCATGATTTAAATTTCTAACTTTTTAAATGATAATAAATAATTAAAATGGATGTGCAGACGTTTTATTTATGATATTTATTTTGTTGTCATTCTTAATAACAAGAATTTTGCATATTGCTCACAATCATTTTCTTATTATTAATACTCTTATGTATGATAATTGTAATATAATTATGATATCAAAATTAAAATCAATCCAAATTCGAAGTATTTAAATGTTGATTTTCAATTGCAGGAAAAAGATCCTGTAGTTGAGAAAATATATGAAAGTTCAGAAGAAGGTAAAAAAGTTACCAGAAACAAAGGGGATAAATTTCTTGCCGTCTATATGAGAGTAGAAGATCCTTTCTTTAAAGAAAATTCATCTTCAAGGTGACCCAAGGCTATATTAAATATACATATTTGTAATATTGAATGTGAAATAAATTATGTGTTTCCAATTTTTGAATTATATAATTATCAAAAGAAAATTTTACATTTGATTAAAACACTTCTTATAGTGTTAATTTACTGTTATGCAATTCTGTTGCATATCAAATGTTTTCTATCAAAACTAATTTTTTTATGATCATTCAATAGAAATCATTTACTTTTACTAGTAATAATAAAGCATTGCTAATTTATTCATGTATTTCTATTATTTTTACATGAACTTTACTTGTTAATTTGTTATGCTTTGTTAGTCATGAAAAATTTTATCTGTTAATGACAGATTCTGAACCATAAATAGTGATAGAGAAACACTTTGAATGTTTTCTCCCTTTACTATACTAATTTTATTGTTATATTTACATTCTTCTTCCAATGCGAATTTCATTTTTGAAACTGACTTATATTTATTGCCACTATTTTTATAAGAAACTTCTGGAATGTAATAGAAATGATTTTATAAGCTATTATTATATTATGAAAAACATTATTCATTTTTTATAAATTTTATATAAAAATTTATAAAAAAACTTTTTTATTATTTTATTTAAAATTTTATTCCTGCTTTTTACTTTATGGAATTATCAATGAAGAGTAACTTTCTAGTTGACCACTCAGTAATAATGAAATTATTTTCGACCCTAGGTGAGTGAATATACCATTTTAATGAATATTTTTGTTAACATTATAAGACATATTTTCCTCTATTTTAAAGGGTTCTGAAGACCCATATACATTAATTTGGAATAAACACTTTCTGTTAGAAAATTTTCAAATTATACTATTTTTTTTTAATTTGAAATGGCTCTTGATAAATTCAACTTTTTAAAAAAAGTAAAATTATTCAACTTGAAATTAATCATGTGTTTTATTGGAATAAAATTTTATGAAAAAAAGTCATAAAGAAACATAAATTTTTTTATTTAAATTTGAAGTGTGGTGGTATACCCTAAGCCACTTTTATGCAAGATTTCAGAGTTTTATTGCAAATTGTGACTTAGAATTTGATTTTTTGTGCAAATTGTGATTCCTTTTTTAAAATTGATAGCATCATGGAAGTTGCATGAAATTTCTACTAACACAAAAATGCACTTACAGATTTCAGATATTATATAGTGATTGCCCTATTAAAATCTGAATACATGGACAACCTATTTGGAGAAAATAAATTGCAAATAACATATCTTAATAAAGGGTGCTTAGCTCTACCAAAAAAAATATGAACTGTAAAAATCAGACTTATGATAAATGAACATGAAAATAGAATCCATAGGCAATATAGAGCATGCAAAAATCACACGTTTCATTTATACTTCAATGTCAATCTTAAGTATTTTGAAATTTTTCATAAATAATATAAACATTTTTCTGTAATACAAATGTTCATTTAAATAATTTGGTCATTAGTTTGGCTGATTTCTGCTTTCAAAAATAGATCTGTAAAGTATACGTAACATTTTATTCTTTAAATAAAATATAATCTTTCTGGCATGAAACTTTTTGTGGTTTAATGAATGTAGTTTAAATATATTTTAAATAAATTAATATAGCATATTTTAAAGTTCCTATACTTGACTTAAAATAAAAATTTCTGATTTTTTTATTTTGTTAAGTGTTAAATTTTACTGGTTTTGCTAAACTTTTATCAATAATCATCAATCGTTCTTTGACCATTTCATTCTTTTAATCTGTTTTCATTTATATTATGTAATAAAATACCTTTATTATAAATTTGATTTTCATATTTAATGGTCAGATTTCCTTCGTATTTAGCTCTGGTATGATACTTTTTTTGATCTTCATTTTGACATGAAAAAATAAAAACTGTCTGTTAAAAATAAATTAAATATTTAAATATTTTTTTTGTCTTTAAAAATTCTTTTGTATATTTTACATTGTTACAAAATTTCAAAATTAAGTAAATATTTATATGTACTAGTACTACAAAAAATATTCCTCTTAAAAGGAAAATTTTATAAATGTTTATATGACCCATTATGGAATATTTTATTCCCATTTTTCTTATTTCTATATATATTAATTTTCTTTTTTTATTAATCCTATGTAATTAAAATGTATTTTTCTGCTAAAAAGTTTTATAAAAATTATAAAAATACAGGAAGTGACCATTAAAAGTGGATAAATTATGAGTTTAAATAATGAAACAAAAATGAATAATATAAATATATGTTTAAAAAATATGAAATTTAATGTTTGTTTTTAATTGTTAAAGCAGAATGTTTGTTTTAACATATTTACTGAAAACTGTCATATGTATATTAAAACATTGAAGCATCATTTTATTATATAAATAAAAAAATAAAGTACAAAAAAGTCGACTTTCAGGTACTATCTTAAAACATAAAGTTTTTTATTGCAGGTAAATAGGTTCAATGGTAAAACGTTAGAGGTTATTTAAATAGTGTGTATAGATGATTTAAAAAGTGTTTGAAGATCTATCAAGAATACAACTATATGAATGGTACATTAACTTTACTGGATCTTTAAATGAAAGTGAAAACCTGTATTACAAGGGACCTTTTCCCTATAATTTTTTTTTGGAAATCATTTAATCAATCAGTAATTTTATGAGGAAATGCTCTTTTGATTACAAAAGATAATAAACCAAATGTTTTTATTTTAGATTATGTTTCCATTATATCAGTCCCCCTTGCAGCATTTCTATACTTGTTGTTGGCTTATCCTCTTTGAAGATCTAACATTTGTCTGATCAACTCCATTAAATTGTTGACACTCCATTAGATTGTTGATTTCTGTACTACAATATTTTATTAAATATTTCTATGCGATTATAAATCTTCCACTATATTCTCTCAATATTTTGATTATTATTTCTCCTTACACCTTTGAAACTTAAGGTGGCCATACAAGGATATATTGGAAAATGTGTCAGAAAAGATTTGTTAAATAAGCCACATCAGAAAATATTGTAGTGAAATTATATTTTTGGTATTAAAGTAGTATAAAAATAATCAATTTTATAATTTCTGATAATATAGTTCTCTGAATTTCTTTATATATATATATATATATATATATATATATATATATATATATATATATATATATATATATATATATATATTTGTGTATATATATATATATATATATATATATATATATATATATATATATATAAGATAAAACATGAAGAAAAGTAAAATCAGAAATATAAAATTGGAAAGATACTAAAGTATATGAAGCAAAAGACAAGAAGGCATAGGGACCATGTCTTCATCAGGAGGGAGATGGTCAACTATGCAAAAATGAACACTCTTTTCTGACATGCTCGAAGGACAAATGTCTAAAAATCTTCGAGCAATTCCCCCGAAGAGTGTTCATATAAAAAAGAACTTAATTAAAAATTAGACTAAATATATATGTAGAAAAGATAAATATATATGCAGAAGAATAAAAATACTCACTATAGATGAAAATACTCACATTAGTAGAAAAATACTCACAATAGTAGAAAAATACATACAGTAAAAAAATACATACAGTAGAAAATACAAAATACAAAAGCCAGTAAATCAGATTGAATTTATATATGAGAATAGTAGGAAGTTGCCAAAAGTAAATTTGAAATTAGAATGAAGAAATATTGCCAGAAGTAATTAAATTCAAAAAGTTAAAGTGGTTTACAAAGTTAAAGCGTATTAAAGGGGATTTAAGTTTTAGTTATGTATAAAATAAAGTGTATATATGTAGGTATTTTCAGGATTCTTGTAAGAACTTCAATGCTTGGGTGGCCCTTCTGTAGTTATAAAAACTACGCATTACTTCAATCTTACAAGCGATTCCCTACTTCCTACATATTTTAAAATAAAATTAATTGGAATATTGTTATTTTTTAGGTGAGCTATTAAGCGTTTAATTTGATTTTTAGTATATTCATAATTGTTACAGATTATATAAATGCGATTAAGCTCATTAATTATAATGTTTCTGTATATTTTTAAAGAAATATTGGAGTTCCAAGAAATTAACTTATTAACATGAAAATTAAACTGTTTAGTTTTGTCGAAAATGTCTATATATGTAGTGGAATTATCAATAGTGATAAATAAATCCAGAAATTCTGTTTTAGTTTCACATAAATTAGTTTTAATTAGAGAAAGTTCTTCAGGGTAAATAGTTTTAGAAATATCTTCAAATTTTAAATTGTTGAAAATAATGAAATCATCTATGTATCGAAAAGCAAAAGGATATTGATAAAAGAAGTTTTTTTCAAAATAATGTAAAAATAAATTTGCTAGTGTGCTAGAAAAGTTGGATCCCTGTGGAATTCCACAATTTTGAATAAAAATATTTTCACCGTTAAATATAAAATTATTATAAATACACATTTTAACTAAATTATTCCAGTAATCAAAATTAATATTTAATAAGTTTCTATAGTCCTGATAATAAAGGTGTAGTACATCGTTTAATTTATCTATGGGAATACTAGTAAAAAGGTCTTTAAAGTCAAAAGAATTAATACAATAAATATAATTTTTCGATAAAAAATCCAAAACAGGCCTATTATTATTAATGATCCAAGTGGCTTCTGATTTAACAATATTGTCTAATATAATATTAAGAAATTTAGCAAAAATGATTCCAGGTTTATTCATGTATGATTTAGTACCACAGGTGATAAATCTAAACTTTATAGGAATTTTGTGAAATTTAGGAATGACTGTTAAATAAGGAAACTCTAATTTATAGTTGCTAATATTTAAAAGTTTGTAAAGCCCAAGGATTTTTTATTAATAATATTAACAGTGGAGTTTAAACGCTTATATGTGCTGGAATTTAATGTTTCATTATCAATTAAATCTAAATAGAATTTCTTACAAAAAATGCGTAATTATTAGAGGCTTTATCTACTGGCGTAATGATGAAGTTATCTTTTAGATTATTTATGGCTGGTTTTAATGGACCAAGCTTAATACCTGGAAATGTTACATTATTGACAAAAATAAATTTCTTAATTTTATTAAAAAGTTTAAACTTCCAGACTGTAAAAAATTCAATAGGTACATTATAAAATTTAGAAATTTTAAAGATAAATGAATCAATATTATATAAAATTACTTTAATTATTTTAAATCTATTTAGTTGAAAAACTGGTCTATATTTAGTTCCTTTACTTAATATTTCTTTTAATTTAGGGTCATTAACAATGTTTAAATCACCTGTGATAATATGACCGAAATCAGTATTAATGAAATTTTTTAGTTCATTACTATGACAAATACATTTAGATAGCTTTCTAGATGAGGAGATATCTTTGCAAAATTGATTATAGTTAAAGATTTTACGTCCAAAAGGAATATCATAAGAAAAAGACCAACCAACCAACAAAACAATTTTAAAACCAACCATAAATAATCTAAAAGATAACTTCATCATTACGCCAGTAGATAAAGCCTCTAATAATTACGCATTTTTTTGTAAGAAATTCTATTTAGATTTAATTGATAATGAAACATTAAATTCCAGCACATATAAGCGTTTAAACTCCACTGTTAATATTATTAATAAAAAAATCCTTGGGCTTTACAAACTTTTAAATATTAGCAACTATAAATTAGAGTTTCCTTATTTAACAGTCATTCCTAAATTTCACAAAATTCCTATAAAGTTTAGATTTATCACCTGTGGTACTAAATCATACATGAATAAACCTGGAATCATTTTTGCTAAATTTCTTAATATTATATTAGACAATATTGTTAAATCAGAAGCCACTTGGATCATTAATAATAATAGGCCTGTTTTGGATTTTTTATCGAAAAATTATATTTATTGTATTAATTCTTTTGACTTTAAAGACCTTTTTACTAGTATTCCCATAGATAAATTAAACGATGTACTACACCTTTATTATCAGGACTATAGAAACTTATTAAATATTAATTTTGATTACTGGAATAATTTAGTTAAAATGTGTATTTATAATAATTTTATATTTAACGGTGAAAATATTTTTATTCAAAATTGTGGAATTCCACAGGGATCCAACTTTTCTAGCACACTAGCAAATTTATTTTTACATTATTTTGAAAAAAACTTCTTTTATCAATATCCTTTTGCTTTTCGATACATAGATGATTTCATTATTTTCAACAATTTAAAATTTGAAGATATTTCTAAAACTATTTACCCTGAAGAACTTTCTCTAATTAAAACTAATTTATGTGAAACTAAAACAGAATTTCTGGATTTATTTATCACTATTGATAATTCCACTACATATATAGACATTTTCGACAAAACTAAACAGTTTAATTTTCATGTTAATAAGTTAATTTCTTGGAACTCCAATATTTCTTTAAAAATATACAGAAACATTATAATTAATGAGCTTAATCGCATTTATATAATCTGTAACAATTATGAATATACTAAAAATCAAATTAAACGCTTAATAGCTCACCTAAAAAATAACAATATTCCAATTAATTTTATTTTAAAATATGTAGGAAGTAGGGAATCGCTTGTAAGATTGAAGTAATGCGTAGTTTTTATAACTACAGAAGGGCCACCCAAGCATTGAAGTTCTTACAAGAATCCTGAAAATACCTACATATATACACTTTATTTTATACATAACTAAAACTTAAATCCCCTTTAATACGCTTTAACTTTGTAAACCACTTTAACTTTTTGAATTTAATTACTTCTGGCAATATTTCTTCATTCTAATTTCAAATTTACTTTTGGCAACTTCCTACTATTCTCATATATAAATTCAATCTGATTTACTGGCTTTTGTATTTTGTATTTTCTACTGTATGTATTTTTTTACTGTATGTATTTTTCTACTATTGTGAGTATTTTTCTACTAATGTGAGTATTTTCATCTATAGTGAGTATTTTTATTCTTCTGCATATATATTTATCTTTTCTACATATATATTTAGTCTAATTTTTAATTAAGTTCTTTTTTATATGAACACTCTTCGGGGGAATTGCTCGAAGATTTTTAGACATTTGTCCTTCGAGCATGTCAGAAAAGAGTGTTCATTTTTGCATAGTTGACCATCTCCCTCCTGATGAAGACATGGTCCCTATGCCTTCTTGTCTTTTGCTTCATATACTTTAGTATCTTTCCAATTTTATATTTCTGATTTTACTTTTCTTCATGTTTTATCTTATTTATCTAGGCAAATCTTTCTTTAGCTGCTTTTGCGCTGGCTAGATTTCCTATTATGCATTGTAGTTACAACATTATATTTTTAGCATTGTATTTATTACCTTATATTCATATATGTATTTTCTCTATATTAATATATATATATATATATATATATATATATATATGTGTATATATATATATATATATATATATATATATATATATATATATATATATATATATATATATATTTCTAATTAAAAGTGTTTTTCTAGGACTGTATTTTTAAACTAATTTTTGAAAAATATTTTTTTTATTAATTAACTTACAAATATTCTTATTCAAGAACATCTATTTCAGAGATTTTTTTTGTAATATCTGTGTAATTTTTTCTCAAACTTTTCGATTTCAAATTTTTCTGCAAGTAAATCCTGAAAAAAATTTTTCTTGATGAATTACTTCAATTTTAACCTTATATAGCTTAAATTTCAACTTTTACCATGGATTATTTTATATAATCTAGAAAAAGAAAATATAAATTTGTATATATTGCTTGAAATAAAAGTTAAAAAAAATAAAATCTTTTAGAAATTTTAAACATAATAAGTGAAAAAATGAAGTTACTTGAATTACACAAAATGAAAACGATTTTTAAGAAAATTAGGATTAGCAAAATGCTTTTAATAAGAAGATGAAACATCAAGAAAACAAAGGAAAGAAATTATTGTTATAATGTAATAAGTAAAAATGGAAGTTAAAAACAGGAGTATTCTGAAAACAATGATAAAAATGTTGAGAAATAAAAGGAATGAAAATCCTTTCTCATCAGATGACAAGGAGAAAGCATTTCAAATTAATTTTTGTAAATATTCTAAATAATACCCTAATGAACTTTTCTGATGCTTTGAAAAGAAATATTTATAATAATTAAAATTTGAAAGCAAAAGTTACACAAACGAAATTACGAAAATATAACTTCCTAACAGTTTAAAATGTTTGTAAAAAGAAATTTTTAACTATGCAGCGTACTGGCTAAAAATATAAATTTTAAGACATTTAGTGAGTATAGGATTTGGAAGTATTTAAAGGAATTGAGAAAAGAATGTTATAGGAAATGTTGATAGGGAAAAGTTGAATATTTGTTATTGACAATGAACAAAATTAAGATTGACGTAAATAGCATTTTATGGGTGACATTACTATTAAAACTGACAAAGCTATAGTTTATTAAAGTGCTAAAAAATTGTAGAAAAAGAGAATTTTAGTAATTTAAATAAAGAAATTTATGTAAATGATACAATAAATATTACCTTTTAATAAAACATAGTTTACCCATAAATATTCTGTTACAACATATTTTTTAAGTTTGTAAACATGAGTGAAAAAATAAAAAGGAATAATTAAGGGATTAATTAAACTTGTACAAAAAGAAAACACAAATTTCATAGAGTTTTCTGCTCAAAATGTTTTTAATCAATGTTGAAATTTAGAAATTTATTTGTAAAAACAAATTTCAACAGAATTTTTTTTAATTTATTAATTTATAGATTAGTAAAAGATTTTTCTAAATGAAAGTTTATAAACTTAATTGCTATTATATTGTTGACTAAATCTGAGTTAAAGGAATGAGTAGTTCTTATAAATTTACTGAAGTCAAAATTGAGTCAATAAAATCTAATATTATGATGTTTGTAAAAATTCATTTATAGGCACTAGAATTTTAAATAACAAACTTAGATATTCTGATATCAAAGTCTTTTTATCATAAATATTATATTATTTGCAATACCAATATCGGTATTCAAATAGTTAACATTAGAATTATCAGAAATAGTTTTGTATTTTCTTAAAAAGTTTGATAAATTGCTCTGATAGAAAATTGCTGAGTAAAATTAATTACTGACACATCATCAACATATTTAAAAAATTTATAATTATTGGATAAAATATTTGGGTTAGTTTTAATGAATTTAGCTATACTTTGATAAGTTAATATGAATTTGAAAATTTAAGTGCTAAATTAGTTCCTATAGTATATCATTAATTAGTGCATATACTTGATTAATATTAATAACTTATTAATATTAATAACTAAACTTAATATAATTATTAGATTAAATTTAACTAAAAGTGTTCATTTGCCCTTATCTTTTAAATAGCTGGAATTGAATGTATTTTAAATATTGGGGATTTCTTTATTTATATCATTAAGAGTAAATTGGTGTAAAAATTTTCAAAGTTAAAAATATTAAAGCTTGTAATATTATTGATATTTTATATAATGTTTAATAATTCAAGACTGTATTTAATATATTTGAAAATTTTTAGCAAATTTTCAAAAATAACACCAGGTTTTTTCAAGGATGAGTTAATTCCACTGGAAATTTGAATTTAGGACTTATGAAATTTAGGTAAAATGTATAAAAGATTATTACTATAGGATTTAATTTTTAATATTTTTTATAAGTACTTCAATTTTAGTGTCAACAATTTTAGTATAAAATTTTGATTTAGTGAAAGTAATTGAATTGTCTAATTATAAATTTAAAATAATTAAAATTTTCTCATGAAAATGAAATTGCTCTTGCCTTATTAGTAGTAGTGATTATAAAGATATTGTGAAGTTTTTTTTATTTCGTGTTTGTTAATAAGGATGAAAAATTTTTTGTTTGTTTCATAATTAGTGTGATTGGATTTTGTAAATGTGACTAATAAATTTGTTAGTTAAAGAAATCTTTATTCAAAGAAACTTTCTGTTGGTATACTGAATTTCAGTCTGTTGTTAAGAATGAAATAATCTATGTTACTCTCTTAAAAGAATTAAATTGTAAGTAAAAGAATTCTTTGTAGAATCTAAAATTTGTACCATAAAAAGTTTTAAGTTTAGAATCATTTATAAATTTTATATTACCAATGATAACATGTGAGTGAAATTTGTTATAAAATTCTGGGTTAATATCATTATTACAAATATAAATTAGCAAGTCATTTTCATTTGGGGAAAGGAAAGGTTTTCTTTCTTTATGAAAATCTCCAATAATATGTAACAAAATATATCTATTATAATGATATTAGCAGATAATAAATTCTTATAAATTAAAAGTTTATTATGAATTTTAAATTTTGTGTTATATTTTCAAACATATTGTATTATTAAATAGTTAAAAATAAAAAAGTGATAATCTATTGAGTTTTTTATGAATTTATCACAAGAATTGTTTCATACTTATATGATTAAAATCTTTGCAGCTTCAATATCTATGCCTTTGTAATTTATAAATAAAAGGTCTCCAATTCTTATGATAACAGTTATTAATAGATCATAATGTGCTGGATTAATAGGTTTGGGGTTTTCAAAAGATTATCAGAGATAAATTAAGGCACTTTAAAAAAAAGCAATTGATGATAATTACTCAAAATAAAATATTAAAAATAATCTACTTGTAAATTTGTATTTTGAAATAAAAATATTAAGTATAATATATTTGTTAAATATAATATGTTACGGGCTACCACTTTTATGGAGCTGATTTACAGGAATATCAACTGAAATATTACCTGCAGTTGATATTCCTGTAAATCAGCTCCTGTAAATTTATCTTATTAAGTATAAGTTTGAATTGAATATAGTGTAACATTCATTAAGTTATATTCTATTCAGACTTTCTAAAATAAATGATAAAAGGGAGAAATTTCTTAACACAAGAAAGAGTTGCTTATTTTCTTTGCAACCTTGGGAGATTTTTTTTCTGAGATATCGGAAAATTTTGTCATTTAAAAAGTTTGTGTTTACTTGCACTGTTGCATTATGTCCAATAAAATTTTTTCTATAATTTAGAATTTGTCAAAAACAAAAATATTCTAGAATTGTTTCTAGTGTAGAAATAGAAATTAAAACTAAACTCTGGCATGTTAGTCCTCATTCGGCCAAGGCCTACTCGGATGCCCAGGGATGCAAAGCATATGCCTCTGCAGGTGAATGATTACTAACCACCGGGCTTCAGAAGTAGATATTATAAATGTATATTTTTAATGCAGTGTTATAAATGTATATCTATGCAGTTTAATAAAAATAATAGGATTTTTATTAATTTTAGAAAATAATTGGAACTGCTACAGCTGAATCAAAATGTTTCAGGCTTCCTAATTTAAGAGAAGTGATAAATATAAATAAAAGTAAGTTATAACAAAGAATTCAAATTTAGTATCCCCTCCCTTAAAAATGTATTTCAGTCCCTGTCCTTAAAATAGTTCAAGCAGCCTTACATTAATCACAGGTATAACTGAAATTACTTACATTGATTACTGCAATTTAATCTCTGTATAATTAATTGATCAATTATTTTAATAATTATTATCATTAACATGCTCTATTTGCATTTTATTCATATCACACATTTTATACTTAGTTTTTAAGAAATTCTTATCCATTCTTTTAAATAATTCCTTAGTAGCACAATTTTTTCTGCAGCAAAAGAAAGCATTTTAATTATTGATACAACTCTTCCTTTTCTTTACCATATTTTAAATTTTAACATTTTAATAAATAAAAAAAATTTCATGAAATTTTGTAATTATTTTAAACACCTTAAATATATGAAAAAAACTTTAGTTGGGAAATCTCTTTGCAAATTTTACGATTTTTAAAACACTTTAAACAGGTAAAATAAAATATTTTAATATTTAGTAAAGTTCTTATTATTTTTCTTTAAATATATAAATCCTTATTGGTATTAAAAACTTATCTCACTACTAATTATTAAATTATTCTACACGATTTAGGATTATATGGATTGTAATGATCAATAAAAGAAAGGATAAAAGCAAGAAAAGAAATTGTATAAAATTTAATAGAATGCTTCATTGAAAATGGAATTTTTAATTAAATATAAAATTCTTTAAATCAAGTGAAAATTTAAAATATTAGATTTATTAATTATAATATAAAATATTTTATAACTTTTAATAAAATTATATTAAAATTTATATTTTGTGATTATATAATTTGTGCTTAGTAATCAAAATTTTCATGTGACAAATGAAAAATTATAAAATTTAATTGTATATTTTACTGTGTGAAATTTGAATCGAATTACGTTAATTAAAGGATTCTGTACATCACTTTGCAATAAAAAAAACAATTTAAAAACATATTTATTAGCAATTAAAAAAGATAAAATTCTGTATAGTTTTGAGAGGAAAAATTAAAAAATAATAATTTAATGGGGGGAAAAGTTCGCTAAATAATATACATTTTCATGTTTAAACAAATATTGAATTACTCTAACATTATCTCCAAAGTACTGACATTTATAGGAATTCACAGTAAAAAATTAACAATAATAAAATTTAATAAAGTAATTTTACTGACCATTATTATATATTATCACACTTATTTAAATTCATAATTTTTTATTGAAATAAATAAGTGTTGTGGTTATGGTAATGTTAAATGTGTAACTACAATAAAACATCCCACATAATTTTTCTCACAATTTTATTGAAAAAATTGACATACACTATTTCAATAAATATTTAAAACATGAATTGGTTATTGAGCACAAAGTTACAGACTAGAGGTGCAAAAATGATTACGTAAGTAAAATTAAATTTTTCAACTCACAAACAAAAAATGTAAAATTTTGTAGTATTTCTTTATGAATATATTTTGAAAACTTTTAAATTATCTATAATCTATTTGATCAGTGAATTTGCTTTTCCTTTATATCATAAATTCATATTTTAACAATAGTTATGAAATTCAAAATTTTCTATTTTTATTTATTATTTTTTCATAATGATAATTAACACCTTCAGTCTGAACTTTTATGACACGATATATACATAGCATTTTACTTCACTAAATAAAATCCACTACCAAATGATCCATGACTTTTTTTGAGCTTTGATTTATATTTACACAGTAAAGCAGTTGGTATTTACAAAAATATAAGACATAGCTCTAGAAAAGTCAATTTTCAGAGATCAGAATGAAAATTTGAATGGTAATAAATAAAATGAGTAGCTTTTTCAGATGAAACCCAGAATTCTTGCCACCAGATGACGCACACATAAATAAATACTTGCATAATTCCCTTTTTACTTCCAAAGTATGAGTATTTGATTAATGAACAAAATAAATAAAATGTACAGGACTTAAAATATAACTTCATCACACATGAGAAAGAGAAAGCATTACACAAAAAAAGCTGCAAAAAATCATAAATAAATACTTCACATGAAATAAAATTATAGAAATTCTTTCATTGTTAATAAAATAATTTCTTTTTATCAAAAAATATATATTTTATTAAACTACAGTTAAATATAAATTGATAATTTCAAATAAATATAAAAATATGTAAATATTATATTTAAATATGTACAATATATTTTTTAAGTATAAATATAATTTTTTTATACATTTTATTTAATATGTGATTACATTTTTAAGGTTTTCATAGTACTTAATTTATTGAATCGAATACCATAATCATTTAGATTTTAACATTTTTGTATAAAAAGAAAAGCAAAAAAATCATTTGTTAGAAATAATTTTTCTTTGGCAAATGTAAAGGAAACAATAGAATGGTAATGAAGAAATAATAAATTAAAAAATATAAATATCACTCAAGGCAACAAAAAAGAAAGGAACACTACTAGTATTGCACTCACTTTAAGTGCAGTTGTTTAATAAGCAAAAAAGAAATTATTTGACTTGTCATAGAAATTAGCTACTGCCATTTGCATCATTGCAATTCCTTTTAGAGATCATACAGTATTATGTGCTGCAGAGCTGTACATACCAAGTATGTGGAAATCACAGCAAAATGATTTGACATGCTTCCATTATCATTAGCTGCTGATATCTAAAGTACTTAATGTCGATTCATGAAGTATTGGGACGCGAAAGAACGGGTGCTAGTGGTGGAATCGTTATCCATCTTGTTTCTTCTTCTTCGCTGCCACATGATGGCCCACGCAAGGATGAGTAATAGTTGCGCCACCAGAAACATAGAGGACGCCACTATTAGGCCGACGAGGTTGACACAAGTGCTGTCTTTCTTCAGTTCTTCTAAAAATATAAATTATTTTCTGTTAATATTAAGGGTATTTTGTAGAAATTTTTAATTTAATGATAAAATACTGTTCAATATTTAAAATTACTTTGAGATATTTCGACTACTGATGCTAAAATTTGTATATTTACATTAGAGTTAATTATTGTTTAAAAATATTTAATTCACTTAAATAAAAATTATTGTGTGTGTGTGATAAACATTGATTAAATTGCCGTGGTAAAGAAAACATTTAAATTGTTTGGGAGGCACACTCTACGTGTACAATTTACTTATCTATTTAAAATTCTGTTTTTTTCCCTTCAATTGAAGATTTTTATTTATTTATTTTGTTAAGTTCTCTTTCATATATCTCATCGGCATCCACTATATAATATTTCAGTTTTTACTCGTATTACGACGAAATTCGATATGGTATAATCCTTGGGAATAAGATTCGTTTTATCTTTTATTATGCATACATATGGTATTCAGTATTTAAGACATATTTACTGTAAATAAATTTTCAACCGCACATATTGACTTTTTGTAGTGTATAATACTCTAAAAATAAAATATAGAGAATTATCAATTCTAATATAAAAACATACGCTTGTGAAGCTAAAATATTAAGATTATTTAACTATAACATTTCAATTCTTGCATAGTGTTACTTAAATTATTTTTAAAATTTTCGATGTGTGCATAAACACACACATACACACTCAAATATATATATATGCATATAAATAGACAAACCCCAAATGTATTTATTAGCGGTGGCAATGTGCAACATTAGTATTTCTGAATCTTGTAAATTTCATTATAAAAATAAGTGTCTCATTGTAGGTGAAATAAAAAAAAGTTACTCTTACAATGGAGTTAAAATTGTTCAAAATAATTTTTGAAATATTTACTAAAATTTATATGCTTTTATATATATATATATATATATATATATATATATATATATATATATATATATATATATATATATAATATTGAAAATTAAAATGTTTTGTCATATTTTTTACCCATTAATATGATAATATTTTAATTTAACATTTAAAAATAATATTATTTCAAATGTTGAACTGTAAAGCTGCTTATTTGCAAAAGGTTCAATATTTTGTTTCCTTCTTATAAAAAAAAATTTTTTATGAATCATAAGCGTTCGTAAAGTAAAATTTTCTCAAAGTTAGCTTCTTTGATTATTACAGTTCAAAAAGATCTGGTAACAAATCTTCCCTCCTTATTTGATTTTAATTGTAAATGAAAATAAGTGTTAATTTACTTAATGTAAATTATTAAAATATATTTTATTGGTTATTTGACTGAAGTAGTTTCCAGTTTAGGCACTGGTGCAGTACAATCCAGGATGACAAATTCTGAGTTTGGCAATTTTTTGGCGGATTTTCATATGTATCTTGCAACCTCTCGTTTTTATTACGTCATAAATATGGAGACCTGTAAGAGTTATGCTGAAAATTCTATTATGGTAACCCTAGTATTTACGTCATCGCGTACGTCATGATACGTCATTTTTTCAACATTTCTTCCTCGCCAAAAAAATTCAGAATTTGGAATCCTGGAATATACGGCACCTGTGCTCCTGTTTACATCGTTTTAAATAAAAATTATGCTTACCACCTTCTTCATCCCTCCCTCTGCTGTGTTGAAGCTTGTCTTGCTTTTCGAAGCCAAATTTATCTGTGATTTGAATTGTCTGCACCACCACCATATCGTCTTTGTCAGCTAAATTTCCCATGTTGCCTACTCCATAGGGGGATGCTGCTCTACGCCTACGCTTACCCATGGACATAAATTCTCGAGTTTGACCATGACTCTTTACACTGCACTCCACCTAAAAAGTAGAGTTTTAAAGTATGTTTGAATTTTATTTTTTTAAACATTTTTATAGCAGCATTTCACTATTTAAATCTTATAGAACCAATTATAGAAATTAAGGGAGTAAATCCTCTGGTGGTGACATCTATCGGAGGATTTGAAGAGCAAAGTCGTACTTTCACCTTCGTGGTGCTCTGATTAAATGAAAGACACACCCTACTGACTTAAAATCGCATATCCAAGGCATGGCGAGCTTGACTTGTCCAAGTGTCATTAGTAACAACAACAACAACATAGAACCTATTTCGTTTTTACTATGATAATTTTTAAAACTATCAAAAGATTTAATTTGATTTTTTTTTAACTCCGGGTAATTCTCGCCAATCTCTAGTAATCATTAACAATTGATTTGCTACATTGCAATCAATCATAACAAAGTTCTGCTCATTAATTGCAAGTTTTCTTAATCGTTTTTGATTTATTATTGGGGAGTTAAATTCGAGCGTACACATTTCAGTTAAATAGTTTTAACTAGTTGTTAATGTAACAATTAATTTAAGAAATTAATGAAACGAACATTTAATTATTAACTGAGCAGTTAATGTATCATTAATAAAACTAAACTCCATGGCACGACAGCCCATGTGGGCCAAGGCTTACAGTGCCTATAACTGTTTTCATGACCGAGGGCCCTGGGGTGCGAAGCATATGTCCCAGTTAGGTGGTCAGCCTAATGTAAGACTCCCAGTGTTTAGTTCCCAAGCATGTTTGGTACTCAGTTAATCGACCCACTGAAGGGATGAAAGGCATGTATCATTAATGGTAATCATAATTTAGTGAGCCTATGCATTTTGATTTTACAAATAATCTGCTTACATTTATGCTTCAATGTACCACAATAATATTAATCCAAAACATTTTATGCAGAATACTCAAAAATTCATAAGCTATAACTTATTTATTTTGTAAATTTACAGAGAATCCAAGTTTCCTTGCTTTGATGAAATTTGCTTATTGATGTTATATTCTCTTTCAGAATTTTTTCGGTTTTTAAATTAAACCTAAAAAATGTATCACGCTAAATTGAGTATCTCTTACTTAATACATGTACTTTTTGTGGTGACAGAAGTCTGATTAATTTTAAACCTAAGTGTAGACGGAAAAAATCGAGTTTTTTAATGTTTATTTTATTAGGTTGGGGAATAAGTTCGTAGCGTTTTTACCAAAGACTTTTATTTAAACAAAAAAAACAATAATTATATCAATAAGTTAATCAGTTATTTATTCACCGTTTCTGTTTACAACCTCGTTCCACCTCTCGACTCATTTGTTGATGCCGTTCCGCCAAACATCACCTGGTCTGATGTCAAAGTAGCTGTTGAGCCAGTTTTTAAGGTCTTCTTAGTGCACCGGGAAATGCTCGAAAAGAATGCCACAGTCAACAAGGAGTTCTACATTGCTCAGCTATACCGCGTGAACAAGGCTATTCGACTGAAAAGACCTGATCGACATGGTCAAACCATACTCCTTCACGACAGCACTAGGCCCCATGTTGCACAAGTCGTCAAAGCCTCACTCCAAGTGCTCGAATGGGAGGTCCATTAGCATACGCCGTAATCTCCGGACCTTCCACCGACCAATTACCATTTTTTCCGCTCCTTGTCAAACCATATGCAGGACGTTACCTTCGATAACAAAGAGGTCCTTAAAAACTGTCTCAACAACTTCTTTGACTCCAGACCAGGCGAGTTTTGGCGGAACGACATCAACAAATGGGTCGAGAGGTGGGAAGAAGTTGTAAACAGCAAAGGTGAATATTTAATTGATTAACTTATTGATATAATCATTGTTTTTTGCTTACATAAAAATCTTTGGTAAAAACGCTGCGAACTTATTCCCCAACCTAATAGTTTTATTTGACATTTTTTAAACTATAAAGCTAGTGTTAATAAAAACTTCATTTCCAGCAAATGCAAGTTCCGATTGGTACTATCGGAATTTGGTTTATTGATAGTATAGTTATTCTTAGAGATTTTTTATTATTATATTATTCCAATAGAATGAATATATCACAGTATAGCAACCTTAATATGATATGGATATATTTTTCTGAAAACATTGGTTATATAAACGTTAACAAAATTTAAAAAAGAACATTTCCTTGAACTACGGTAAATCTACGACTACGAAGATTTATAAACTGGCTATTATTATATATTAACTAGCTTTATAAATATATATATAAATAAACTTTATAAAATTTAAGTTTAGTAAAAAAAATACTTAAAAATCCGTTAAAAATTGAATACATTTGTATGATAGGTAGTACATTAGTCGACACTCGTAAGATTATACACATATCCTTTCTCATTATAAAATGTAAAATCTTCGTTTTAATCTAGAATTACAATTTATATATTTGATTGATAAACATGAAAAATGGGTTGTAAAGATTGATATAAAAATAAAGCTAATTATCTTACCGGCTCGCAGTTCGGCAGACAAGGAGTGACCAGAGCTTTAAATTGCACGATATCTGACGTTGGGAATTTGAAAGCTTCGAAGGGTGCCAAGAGGGTTTTGGGGGAATTTCCAGATCTTCCTAAGCTCCCCATGATGCTCACGTCTGTCGGACATCTGCAACAGAAAACAATGTTTTCGAAAGTTTTATGAGACTATATATTTCATAATTCTATGCCAAAATGTACAAGTATATCATTCAGAAAATATTTTGGTTGAAAAATAGATTTTAAAAAAATTATTTTCTTTGGAATTATATAAATTTTGAAACAAAATTACTTGAATATTTATAGAATGGATTTTATTTTTTTTAAACACTTCATTCAGAAAATGTCCAGTATAGATTTAACAAAATATGAAATGGAAAATGCATGCAGTTTTTGTTTTTTTTTATTTAGGAAGCAAGGGAAGAGAGAAATATCGAATGGTGGAGGAAACTAACTTTTCTTTTTAGTTTAAGTGTGCTTATATTATTTTTCTAGCAATTTATTGTTTGGAACTTCATATTTTCCCGTGCTATTTCTTTTCGGGATGGCCATAAAAAGTGGTTGTTTTTGTTCCTTATTCCACTTGATCTAGTACAATCTAGACCAAGTCCAGTAGATCGTTCGCCCAGAGAAAGTCCCGAACCAGCGCAGGGTTTTCGAAAAGATCTCTCTTCTCCAAACCCAGACAGGAGAGCAGATGGTCTGGAGAAGCTTAGTGGAAATTACACCTGAGGCACACAGGGAACACTTTCTGACCCTGAACGAATGTAAGGGTGCGAGTATGTCCAGTAATGAGCCTGGTAATGGTGGTTTGCAATTTCCTATTGCCCTTCAGCTCCAGGGCAGCCCCAGGATGGTTTTGTTCGTACCAGTCATGAGTAGGTGGAATCCTCCAAGTCTTCCTGTGTTCGGCTTTGACCTTTGAGAAACTTTCACTAAACGTAAGTAGTCCACCATTTTCAGTTGTTTCAGCAGAGCCCTCCTTAGCCAAGTCATTGAAGTGGAGGTCCACATGGGAGGGAATCCACTGTAGATGAATGTCATTATGTGAAGAGTAACTCTTAAGTTTGTTTACAATGTCCATGCCGAGCCTGTCATTAATGCATCTCCATCTGCTTAGGTATGCCATAAAAAGTGTCACCCTGCTATTGATATTAAAGCTGATTAATGAATTGTATCAATTCTAACTTAATTCACGAGTTCAAATCTAGCAAAAATATCCTGCTTCATCACTAAAATGACGCTTGTTACGCATGTGTGAAGTCAGAAAAACCCTATTTCGCATGTGAAGTAGAAGCCCTATTTGTGCCAACTTTAAATATTCGAATTTGTTTTTCGCGTGTAAAAAAACAATTTGTTTCTCCCTTCTCTCTCTCTCTCTCTCTCTCTTTTGTCATTTGCCATAGATTTTACAATTTCAGATTACCCGTGGGAGAAAAATAACGCCTTCTAAATGGGTTGGGAAAATACTTTGATTTATTATTCTTTTTTTTTTTCCTCCTTAGAATAGGCATTACCAAAAAAGAACAGTTCTGCTCGAAAGAATTTGCCTGCTGAAATTCTAATAATGGCGCTCAGAAATAGAATCGTACCAATTTTTCTTACAGTGCTAATGACTATGCATTATTTTTATTTTATTTTCATAATTTTAGTCGGAAAACTTTTTATTAGGAGTGTCATTCATTGATTACACATTTTAATCAGGTGTTGATGGTTTAAATTGACACTCTCTTAGTTGTTATTGGTTTTCAATATTGATTTATTACTTAATGAATGCAAGTTATTATAAAATTGCAACTGTGTATGTATTTTTTTTATCCACTCTTTTCCATAAAAAGTTTTATAGAGAATTACTCAAATATTTATAACTATCTTTGGTTTTGTATGTTCTCAACAATGACTAACTTGAATTAAAGTTAATTCTTGACGACTAGAAACATCCATTAATACCATTTAAATAAAAGCAAGCCGACCAACTTGTCTAGTGGTCAGTGTGCCTGACTGCGGATAAGGAGGTCCTGGGTTCGAATCCCGGTTCAGGCATGGATGTACTTTCTCTCTATCTCTCCTGTCTTTGTCCTTTCCTTGTATGAATGAGGTGTGAATGGTTGTCTACTCTATAAACGGGTCCCTATGGCATGTGTGTAGAACAAAATCGTACTTTCACCTACATGGTGCTCTGATTAAAAGAAAGACGCTCCCAATCGACTTAATCCCCATAGCATAGCGAGCTTGGCTTGTCCAAGTGTCATTAGTAAACAACAACAACAAATAAAAGCAATATTTTTTGCGAAATTAATAAATGATAACTCATACGTATATCACAAAAATGTGAAAATTATATTGTGAAAGATATCTTTTTTATCCATTTTTCACACACACATAAAAACTATTACCACTGCTATTATAAAAAATGGATAAAAAAAAACGTGCGATTAGAATGCTTTGACGTATGGCAAAATTTGTTTTTTAATTTTGATGAAAAAATCTCTTAATTTTCTATACAATTCACTGTATAAAAATAGCCTTTAATAAAAATTAAATGAAAAAATGCGATTTTATTTTGGTATGCTTGCTGAAATCAATTTTTAAAAAAATTATGAAATTTTTTTCTTTATTTCAGCATTTCTTTTTTATTGTTTTTATGTAATATACTGAAGTATAATTTTGTTTCGATATACAATGAGACACATTTTTCTTTTCTATTAAAAATTAGCGTTAAATTATCATTAAATCGAAAAAAAGGGCCGAATATTTACGATGAATTTTCTAATATATGTTATTTGTATCTGTTCTTTCTTACCCTAGACTGTCAATAAGCAGTATTTCACTGTTGTCGATGCCGTCCATAGCAACCAATTCCCTCACAAATATTTCATAAGGACCTGCAATAACAAGAAGATGAACTTGAGCTGCTTGTAATAATAGACAGAATAAGTAACTATTTATATCCGAAAATCTTAAATATATAGAAAAGTCCTTTATATATATGCGATTAAACATATATAGATGTTATGTATAGTATATATTTGTTAGTAGAATTTAAATTTAAGAAATGTGCTGTTTTTTTAAATTTATATTTTATTTTAACACTGCATTATTTATATAATTTAATTTCTTTTTCTTCTTCATCTATTGACTCGACAAGCCCAAGTGGGCCAAGGCCTTCTCAGAACACTTTTCCACGCCGGCCTTTGCTTGGCGACAGACCTCCAGTTCTTCGCTTTTAAAATGCTAAGATCCTCATCTACCGCATCCCACCATCTGAGTTTGGGCCGACCCCTTGGTCTTTTCCCGATGGGTTTGTAGTGCGAGATTTTGTATGTCAGGGTGGAGGGGTCTAGGCTGCAAATGTGTCCTGCAAATTTTATACGATTTATCTTGATGGTCTTTTAGCATACTAAAGATCTCAAAGTTGTAGCGATGCCTCCAACAGCCTCCTTCATTGACTGGACCGAAAATCTTCCTAAGGACTTTTCTTTCAAAGATGGCTAGTTGGTTTTCATGATTCTTAGTTAGGGTCCAGGTTTCTGTTTTCATGATTCTTAGTTAGGGTCCAGGTTTCTGATCCATAAGTCAACACCGGTCTTATAATTGTCTTGTATAGTATCATTTTGGTCTGCCTTTTAAAATTAATTTTATAGAATATTTACACTGAATGTAAAACTACATTAAATATATTTTTTGTTCAGTTATTCTGCTTCTCAGCTTACTGATATTTCAATTTACTTATTGAAATCAGTATATTAGAATTAATATTTAAATATATAAATTTAATTTTAAATTAAATTTAACAATATCTATAAAAATAGGTGATAATGAAGTATCCGACATATTCCGATTTTTATAATTTTTTATGCAGATATAATTGTATATAAATAAAATGGTACAAATAATAATTGAACCTAAAACGCGCGCGCGGGAATGTACTTCATTACCTGAATCCAAACCGCAGTTTGCAAAAATTAGTAATTTCACTGAGTCTTTATGAATCTTAACGTATTTCAGAGAATCTTTTTATAAGATATTTAAATATTACATATACTATTAATAAAGTAAATGTTGTTTAAAAAATGAAGTGATCTTTTTAATTGTTTCGAAGAAAATACTCAGAAAAGTAAAATATATCACAGAAAATATTTCTTTTGCGTGTTCATTTCTTGCAAATTTTTTATTAAATTTGCTTACCTGTGGAAAACTTATATTTTCTCTCTTTTTTTAATGTTTAATGTGATAAAATCTATAATCATGCGAAAAGAATTATTTCAAATATACGATTTAAACGCAAGTATGATTAAGAATATTTTATTTTTGATTAATTATCCTAGAGTGTAGATGAAACTCTTATCTGAATATTATTTAAAATCTTTTTTAAACTCAATAGTATATTTATTTACTCTGCAGAAATATAAAAACCATTCACACAACTCTTGATTTAAATTATTCACAACGTATTCTTCAATCTATTTTAATTGCATCTTTAGCAAATATTATCGGCTTAACCCTTTGACCGCATTCGACGTATCAGAACGTCATGCATTCATTTGACCAAAGTCGCACATGACGTTCTGATATGTCGTTGAAAATGAGACAATATTTAACACGTTCACTCTTGTTTATTTCAAAGTAACAATGATAGTGGTGATGATAGTGAAATAAAACCAAGATGCAAAAGACGTACAAGATACTTATTAAGCAGTGATAGTGAATCTTCTCCTGAGAAATTAGATCAATGGATTTGGGAAGAAAAAGACAATGTACCTAATGTAAAAACGGTTTCGTGAAGTGCCTGGAATAAATCCTTTGTGTCTGCGAAGATTAGGTGCTAATCCTAAACCTTTTGATATTTTGAATGAAGTCCTAAATGAAGATTTTTGGAATAGCATAGTGGAAGAGACAAATAGATATGGCAGACAAGTGATAGAAAAAGGTTTTGGAAAAAAAGAAACAAAAGGTGGGAGCCAATACATTCTAATAATTGCATAAAATATGCTGTTCTTACAAATTACTCTACCATAAAAAATTAAATGTGCTCCAAATGCAAAAAATTATTCGAATAAATGTGCATACTAAGGGTTATTATATAACTTTACGTTTTGAATAAAAAAATCAATTGGCTAAAAATGTATCTTTTAATCAAATTATTTAAAATTTCAGCTTTATAAAGCAGTGACATATCAAAAGAGCTTGCAATCACAAATGACATTTAATATTTTTTTAAGAAACTAGGTAATAAAAGAAGCTTGACATTATATCGGGAGCCGTGACGACGTAAAAAGTGACTTTCACAATTTGGTGAGGTGATTCTTATTTGGTTTCTAAGTTTTGATTTTTCAATTGAGCGCTTAGAAAAGAAATAGAAATGTTTTTCTACTCAGCTGTTTTCATCGATGATTTCGAATCTGAGAGCGAGGGCGTCGCCAACCTGTGCGGCCGAGATGTCGTTGCCCGATCTGTCCGTAATCATCATGGTCACGTTGGGTGAGCTCACTGTCGCTGATTGGGTTCCCGCTGCATCAACCTCCCTGGAAAAAAATACATACATAGTGAAATCACCTTTTTTTCACACTCTTTTGAAACCACACTGCATTCCACAGAAGTTGAAACATTGAATCCGCTGTTGTATTGGCACGAGAACATCGACCTCTAAGTTATGCAAGATTTCGTCCCAACACTCCATATTCATTTGATTGAATAAACAGCGATTGAAATCGATCGACCATTTCTGATTAATATTTTGCTAATCAGCTCATTAATATTCCACTTCACGTCATTTTATTTTGTTTATTTTCTGAATTACTCTGTATGCTATCAAAAAAAAAGTGAAAGCAATATTATTAATTTAATTTTTATGGATGACGTTAATTTTTAGACTTAAGATTGGTTAGATAGGATGCATATGAAATTTTTATCACTAGGCAAAAATATTCGTAATATAAAACAGTATCATCCTATAAAATTATTCACTGTTTTAGTTATTTTTTTCTTTAAAAACGATGTAAAACATTCATTTCATATCATTGAATTATATACTTGCGTTCTTATTCATTGTTTATTCATTTTTGCATTTTAAAAAAAATAAAAATGCTTTATTTGAACAAAATAAAATTCTCAAAATATGTTATTTTTACTTTACCTTTGTTTTATTTTACTTCTGCTCGCAAAATAAAGAAAGGAAACAAATAATATTGAAAAAATACATGAAAGGGAGTTTTTTTATAATAATAATATTCTTGAAGGTTTTGTGTGAGAGAGATAATCATACTTATAAATACGATATTAGAATCTTAAAAATAACATGGTCAAATAAATTTTGTTGAATAATTTTCAATCATATTTAGTTTATTTACTGATTTATTATTAATTAATTTATCTCTCTTATTTATCAGCATAAACATGTTAAATTGTAAGATTCGAACAGTTTAATGTTTAAATTTTAATATATATATATATATATATATATATATATATATATATATATATATATATATATATATATATATATATATATATTCTTATCTTCTCTGTGATTCGACATAAGATCGTTAAATTTCTCATTTTTTTAACTTAATACTTGTTTGAAATCAAAACTGAATTTTTAAAACAAATTAAATTGTTTTTTATTTCTTAAATTTTTTTCAAAAATATGTTATGTACTTATTCATTAAATGCCAGAATGCGACAAGCGTGATAAAAACATATATTTAGTATCCAGTAAAGAGAGAAATAGCCCGCCCTGTCTATTGGTCAGAGTCCCTGACTACGGACAAGGAGGTCCTGGGTTCGAATCCTAGTTCGGGTATGGATGTACTATCTATCCTGTCTTTGTCCTTTCCTTGTAGGAATGAGGTGTGAATAGTTGCCTACCTTATAAACGGGTCCTATGGCATGTGTGCACTGAAGAAGTCGGACTCCACACCAAAATAGGGTTCTGTTAAAAAAGTGGAGCAGCGCCATATTGCCAGCCTGGCTGGCACACAACAACATCCAGTAAAGAAGACAAAATAGGGCTTACATTAGCCCAGTGTTCTCATATCAGAGGTACGCCGTCTTTGGAATGGAAGTTCTCAATGTTGAACAATAGAAAATGCATGTCCTATTTATGCTTTCTGCGTGTGCATTTAAAGTACTCGGTTCTTGAGAGTTTTTGGAGTTTCTTGTTTTGAGACTTGTGGACGGGCCACTATTTATTGAAACATTTCCTATAAGCATCCTAGCTCTGATGTTCAAATGCTTCAGTTTGAGATTACAAACTTTATGTTAATTTTTAACACACGATGTAACATTGAATCAGTACTTACAGTTAAATCGAACTTCACTGTCAATGGCCGCGGCGAGAATCCAACCTATAATCCTGTAATCCGAAGACTATCAGTTGTCAGCTCGGCATTCAAATTGTTTGCCTCTTTTAAAATACTCGTGGATCTAACGTTATTTGCTTTGCGGTGTCAAAAATCTTTTTCCCCTTCAGTTCCCTGCAGAATTGAGAACCATTGGTTCTACGCTGACTTCAAAATTACACAATTCCTCACTGGACATGGAAAATTCTACACCGTTTCCACATTAAAAACAGTGACGTGTGCATGTGCCGGTATTGACAACCTTTCACACATTCTTGAATGCCCATCTGTTTCACAAAAAAGGAACGAGCTTCGTAAAGATGGCCCCCGATTTTGGTGGACCCAGTGAAGAAAGAGACTTTTGTATTTCTTAAAAAATTTATCCATTCTGTAATTTAACTCCTTTCTTTGCTTTTATATTTCTTTTTTTCTCTCTCTGCCTTCTTTAATTATTTTTTTATTATTATTATTTTTCATCTCATGATTTATTTTGATTTATTGTTGTTACAAATCCCAAAGAGTTACAATCTCTAAGGAGGATCTCTTTAGCAATCCTCTCCTAGTCTTCGACTTCCGTACAGTCAACGGGCTCGTCGATCTTGTTTGACTCCGTCAGACAGTGAGGATAAGAAACAACAACACAAATCCCATCCAGAATAGCAGAGCTACACCAGATCCATGAGCCCATGCACTCTTAAAAAATCAAGAAAGAGGAGGGGGTCTCCAAGGAGCTCCTCCATCGAGAATTGAGTGCACTCCAGTAAATGTTGAGGACTAGCCTCGTTGGAGATGCACTTTTTACAGATAGGGAAATCCTTAATACGATGAATAATACAAAGGATAATCAATTGATGTCTCCACTCATAAATGTACTGATCGCAGTCTGGTCAGCTCAGGAATCCACAAAGTCAATGGCTGCCTACTGCAGTAGCAAGCATGAGCAGGGGGATGCTGCCAAGTATTTGAAATAACAGTTTTACAAGCAGAGTACAGTTCTGAGTATAGTAAGTTCCAGATCTGGAGAAGCAGTAGAGGAAGAGTTGCCCAGTGCGTCAGCTCGCTCATTTCCGAACAAACCTGCATGAGAGGGGATCCACTGGAAGTGAATATCATGATATTCACTTCCAGTGGGTCCCCATTACCTTTTTGATTTGTTATGTAGTACATTTGTTGTACCTTCGGGCCCTGTGTGGTATTCCTTGGTGCACAGGGAGATATTTTTGTTTTCCCAAATGTTGTTGTTGTCTTATGCCAGCCAAGCTGGCATTGTGAGGTGCGCTGCTCCACTTTTCCAACTGAACCCTATTTTGATTTGGAATCCAACTTCCTCAGTATACACATGCCATGGGGACCCGTTTATAGGGTAGGAAACCATTCACACCTCATTCATACAAAGAAAGGTCAAAGACAGGATAGACAGAGAGAGGAACTACATCCATGCCTGAACTGGGATTCTAACCCAGGACCTCTCTATCCGCAGTCAGGCACTCTGACCACTACACAGGGTAGGCGGCGTTTTCTCAAATAAATAATATATATATATATTGTTATATATATATATATATATATATATATATATATATATATATATATATATATATATATATATATATATATATATATATATATATATATATATATATATATATATATATATATATATATATATTGTACCGAGCTTCACGGGTTCGTGTCGATTGAGAGTTGAATGAAGCAACCACTTAATGAACACAAGACTTTTATTCATAAAAAACTTCACTAGATAAACGAAATTCCCGCTGTAACAATCACAATTATACAGCTACAATTCGTCAGATATAATAAGAAACAGCTTCTAATCACAGGTCTCAAATACCTCAGACACAGAACAACTAGCAGTCACAACTAATCGTCTTCACTCACTGACTGTCTTCACAAAAACTCTGCCTCTTCCATGTCGGGCTGCGATATTTATACCTGACTTGGCGGAGAAATCTACCAATTTCGCCAAGTTTCTGGAAGCTTCTAGGCTATCTCGAAAAATATTGGTCCTAGAGCTTAGGTAATGAATGTTTCCAGAAGTATCGATTTCTCGCCAAGTCGCCAAGAATCTCGCCAACTGTCGCCAAGTCACCAAATCATTAGGAAATCCGCTTTTAAACTACAACACGTCTAAATACCGTAATTTTTGCCCAAAATGTGAGAATTTCCGATCTGTCTGAGATATTTTAAGACAAATATAATCATTATTTATAAATTTGTAACAATATATATATATATATATATATATATATATATATATATATATATATATATATATATATATATATATATATATATATATATATATATATATATATATATATACATATATATTAGTTACAATCTTGTTATATATATATATAACAAGATTAATTTATGCTTTTTCTTTTATTTTTAAGGTTATGAATGTTAAAAAAGGAAGACAAATTATCAGTTTTAAAGCATTTTCGAAACGAAACAACTGTATAATGTTAAAATATGATATCAAAAAACGAAATAATTGTGTGTGTGTAATATTACATTATCTTTATTCAAAATATTCACAATATTGAGGTATTCACAGATTTTTTGATCGATAATGTGTCGTATGAAACTTACCCGTTGATTTCGAGCTGAACTCCGTGCGAGACGCTTCTGTTTGACAGGTCATACTGGCAGTGAACCGACAGACCCAAGTCCTGGTTTGTGACAATCATGTCGTGATGCTGGATGACAATGTCGTTCGAAAATTCACCAAAACTCTGAAAATATTAATTTGTTTCATAAGAATTCAAAGAAATAAACATCCACGTCGGAATATCTATTGCATTCGCATTTTTCGTAGTCAAATGGAATACAATATTACAAATTATGATACTTAAGCGATTTTATTCAAATTATATTCATTTATTTCATATCTCTAGATCATAGGTTCCCAAAGTGGTCCAGGTGGACCCCCAGGGGTCTATAGGAGACCACACGGGGGTCCTCGTAGACGTGGAAAGAAAACAGGGGTTCACAAGTTGTAAGTAGAGGTCCACGAAAATGTTTTTGGTTTTCATTATAAAGAACAAATATTTTGAAGTTTTAGTGCCGTTATACCAACCTGTTAACAAAAAGAGGAGCAGATTGAACATCACAGAACGGGGAGGTTTGAGACGACTTCTTACAAAACTAAAGCCAAATATTAATAATCTGCTGTCAATTCATCAAGTACATCCGTCTCATTAAAATAATTTTTACTGTCGATTTACATTTCAGATCGACAATAACTATTTTTTACTGTCGATTTACGTTTCAGAGTTCATTGTTGAGTTTTTGTCAATTGTTGATAGTTTGTAATAAATAAATGTTTATAATTTTGTATAACCACAAGTATTATTTTAATAAATAGGACACAAAAAAATGTGCTACTTTTTTTCTTTTTAATACCCCTAATTTAGGGTATTTTTAGGAGTTTTGGGAATACAGTAGAAATGTAGCAACAGGGGGTCTACCAAAAATAGTAAAACTTTGAAAGTGGTCCACGAGAAAAAAAAAGTTTGGGAACCCATACTCTAGATTCATTTATCAGTTCAATTTTTCTTAACTCTTCATTATTGTGTATCTTTTAATTATGAAATCTACGAAAAAAACTTAAATTGCTTTTATTGAGTTGTTCGGAAAGTAATTTCGTTTTTCCTACATGGATCAGCTTTTTGCTAGTAAAAACCAACCACTTTATGACTGTGGAATCGTGCTACTACCAGAAAGATGGTAAAAGCTGTTGGACTAGAATGAACAATGTGCAATGCAATACAATATTTATTTGCTGCACGGTTTTCATTTTCATGGAAAACGAAAGGACTTTCCGAACAACCCAATATATATGTGTGCAGTTTTGATTATAGAATCACTTAAAGAGCATTAATGATTTTAAGATGTGTAAAAATATCTACATTTAATATTAATATTCTACGATTTTCAGGTTTAATTTTAATCATAAGTAATTCTGGAAGGAATTAATTATTGTATTGTCTCTCAATATTTCGAATTAATTTTTTTAGACAAAATTGTTTTATTAGTTCTTTAAAGAAATTTTATAAAAGGTAATTAATAATTTTTAATAAGGTATATTTGAATAAACCCATTCTTCTCTCTTTAGTATTTATCATTTTAAATTAAATTCTTTAAGTGTGAAATGTAATGTTTACAGTATTTTTTATTTCTAAAAATACTTTCATAACAGGCAATGCCATTTCGAATAGAACTTATACATATTGAAAACCAATTTTACTATTTATTTCTCACAAAAATTTTTGTTTAAGAAAAAGCTTAATATAATTTTCTTTTAGGTTAACAACGTCAAGTCATGAATAATTAATAGAAAATATATCTTGTGACCTTGAAAATTCTGTTAGATATTATATTTTCCCCGCCAGAATGTCAGAGTTACCTCTTGTTTGACATCACAGTTCAGGTCGTGATAGGCCATCTTGATCTCGAAGTCCACACTGTTGGCGACATCTGCTACGCAGGAATTCGGCCTAGATTTGGCGTAGATTCTCCCATTGAACACTTTACTAGTTTTCACTTTGGCTATCATTTCCCTAGCTTTGCATTGGATGGTTACTAAAAGATTACACAGTAATTAGTTAATTAATATGGATAACAAGTACGACAAAAAATATTAATGATAATAATATGTTCGAAAAATCTGTTGATGCCTGGTTTTTAGGCAAATTTTGTTACTTTAGTTCACACAGTTTTATTCTAATACGTCCGTTAAATATACATCATGATATCTCAAATTCCTCATTTTTTGTGTAACTTTTTTTATACAAGTTAATGATTAATAAGTATTCGTTATGTATTAATTAAGTGGTGGTGGTGGGACTAATCCCCATCTGGTCTAGTGGAACTAGACCGGATCTATAAGATAGCCAAAAAGTCCAAAAGCAGATGTGGACTTTTCACAGCCTCTTCACGAGAAAACCCCAAGCACTTCAAGATGTGTTGCGGGCAAAACGGAGCATTGTCGCACTTGGGGCATGATGGGTATTTTCTTTCACTGCCCTCAAAGATCGTACACTTCAAGTGGCCAGTAGAAAGTCGAGACAGTGTCGTCTGATGTACTCTGGAGCCCTTAAATGTTGTGGTGGCTCCAGGATGTCTTTGGAAGTACCAAGGGTGAGCAGGAGGGTCAGCCCAGGTTTTAGAAGTAAGTTGTTTAGTTATGGAAGAGATCTCTGATGGTATTAATTAAGTATAACTTCTTATATTGCATCGAAATACTGATTAAAAATTAATATCTATTTTACCAGCACATTTAGAAACAGTTTCTTTTTGTAAAAGAAACTATTTCTAAATGAAAGAATGGTAAATTCTTATTAAGTATTTCACAATAACTGAGAAATTTATTATTCAAAACAAGAGCATCTGGGCAAAAGGACTTGATTTTATTGTTTTTGAATGGAAAGTAAATATGAGAGCTTGAAAAAGTCAAGTAATTGTTGGTAAGCGAGTTGAAATTGTTAACTGAATGTCTGAGAACTGGATGAATATGAAATTCGTTTTTAGAGAAAAGAATCTAACTATACAAAAAGCAAAAACTCATTTGAGATAATTTGGATGAGTGGACTATTACTCCAACTTCCAAAAATTGAAAAAAAAGAGAAAAGAAGGTAATTTGTTTAAAAATATATCAAATTTAATGTTTTGTTAAATAAGAAAGTTAAATAAATAAATATGGAAATAAGTAGTGCTGCAGTTAGATTGTATCATTTGCGTGGAGTTGAAAAATGTACTTTTAGGAACATGAAACTCTTAATTTCTTCAGGATATTGAAAATAGACTTTTAAAATTACTGATCAGTAACATTGATTCTGAACTACATTCATCGTAAAATTTCGATAAAGTGGCATTGAAAATTGTCTTAAACTAAAAAAAAACTTCCTAAACTTAAAAAAAATAAATAAAAATAAACTTAAAAAAATTTTATGCAGTTTTATCATCAACTCAAAAAATATAAATAGCATTCTTCTTTTATAATAATTTGCTTTTAATATATCTAAACAGAGAGTCTTCGCTGAAAAAATTATGCTCGGTATTTAAGCGTCCAGATGACAAAAATGTGAATATTTTTCTGGTTCATAAGTTTTAGCTATATAATTTTGGATAATTAATTATGTAACTATGTGGCTTAGCTGAAAATGGTCACCGATGACCAATATTTAATTACACCCTCACAAAAAATTACAGCTAGAGTTCCAATTCACCTTCATTCATAACAATGACAAAGATTACTGTTTATAAAAGTCTTGGTGCATGGGCAGAAAGCCACTGCTTGCATATCATTCACATCACACTATAGTAGGAAAGTTTCGATGTTGTGCTGTGTTAACATATATTTCCTCAGGTGAGCTAATTAAACAAGAGCTGTTTCCTTTATGGTGAATCTAAGTTTTTTAAATACAAACTAATAGTAGATGTTACTTAATTTGGAAAGATTACTTAGAGCATAAGTTACCAAAGTGGTCTATGTGGACCCCCAGGGGTCCATAGGAGACCTCACGGGGGTCCACGTAGACATGAAAAGAAAACAGGGGTTCACAAGTTAAAAGTGGGGGTCCACGAAAAATTTTCTGGTTTTCATAATAAAGAACAAAAATTTTGATTTGGATTTACCTATCAACGTAGGCAGGTAGCATCAAAAGGACACAAGAAAATGTGCTACTTTTTTTTTCTTCTTAACACCCCCAATTTAGGGTGATATTTTTTAGGAGTTTTGGGAATACAGTAGAAATGTAGCAGCAGGGGGTCTACCGAAAACAGTAAATCTTTGAAAGTGGTCCACGAGAAAAAAAAAGTTTGGGAACCCATGACTTTGAGGGATATCAGCCATCAAATATTGATGAAGAACAGTTATATGGAAAAGATATTGCTTGTGTTTCAAGCAATCATTTGGGTGGACTCATCAAATTTCTATTTCTTTTTTTAAATTTGAGATTGCTCAAGTCAATAGAGCTGATCTCATTAATCTTTATGAGCGGAGTAGATGATAGTTATCTGTGGCAAGAACAGAATCTTGAAATAGATTACACAGAAAGCATTTTTTCAAGCATGTATGAAGTGGACAGATTAATTACTGGATCTGAATCTCATCAAGCTTTTAGTAATGTTTTGGGCTCATTGTGGTTTAGTTATAGAATTATGATTCTCGATGTGCAAGGTTCTTGTTCGACCTCAATAATTGTTGAACAACGAAAGCTACACTGCATTTCTGCTTTTGATATTGTGCGTGCTTGTGAGTTTCCTATTTATTACTCTGATGACAAGTTACTATATTTTTGAAGTGAGTACGGAGTGATAATTTGAGAAACTTATAGTAAATTCCATTTGTTAGGCTATTTGGTTCATGGAAACACATTTAGTTTCTATTTAAGCCTTTCAATATTCAGACATACTTTGCCGATGCAATTGTTATCACTTTTGCCCAAATCCATAAACGATAGGATTGACAGCATCATACGTCTTTAAAGGGTTTTATTGCTTCTTGAGCTGATAACAAGTTCTGTTGAAGATACTTTTCCTATATTAACCATGCATCTCTTATTTTTTAATGCACAATTCATGTGTTGAGTAAAACAGCATAATTATCTAATATTTTTTGAGTTATTTTATATGACAGTGTTATATATTGTGGTTCAATGTTACTAAATTTTAACAAATGCTCTTTGAATAATAATATTAAAGTTTTGAAATCTGAGGAGATAAAATTGAGTGGATGAAACGATAAACTCTGGTTAAAAGAAGAGAATGATTCCCAAAATGAAAAAAATTCCGAAGAAACATCTATTTGAAGTTTTTTTAATCCAACGGCGGGCACTACTTGGGTGACGAACCCTATGCTACAACAAGGCCAGAAACTGTTACTCATGTGTCGTTACCCAGCGGGCACCTGTGAACCAAGTCACGGAGGCGAGTAGCGTTACACGCGCCATACCACCACAAAGCCCGTTTATAGGGTGGGCCACATTCATACAACATCACAGAAGAAAGAACAGAGAAACACAGAGAGAACAGAGAATGAAAGTAACATCCATGCCCGAACCGGGATTCGAACCCAAGACCCACAGCTCAGGAGTCAGGAGCGCTAACCACTCAGCCATCGGTCGGCATCTATTTGAAGTAGAAGAATATATTTTTCATGCATAGCATTATACTTGATAAATGCCGAAAACAAAGAAGATAAATATTTCTTAGTTAGAATAATTCGAACATTGAAAGTATATTATATTTGTTATAGATGTACTATATTTGTTATTATTCGAAATTTAATTAAAACTTTTCGGGAGAAGAAAACAATACAATAGTACATTTTTTAAAATAAAGATGAGAATTTTTCGTATTCTTATCTTTTCTCTACAAAGTTTGAACGCTTCTATTCATTTTTATATTATAAGCGTGGTTTTCAGATACCAGAGCACTTAACTTATAAAGATTTGATAATTTTCCACCACACAGTCGTTAGTATTAAATTTTTATTATTTTATTATAAATAAATAATCCCCATTTTTTAAGGATGCTTTGTAAATAATGAGATATTTCTCGATGAGCGAATACATAGTTCTGATTGTCTTCTGAAAAAAATCGCGTCATATATCAGCAGCTTTTGTTCAGAACGAACAAACAAAAGAAATAAACGCAGTCTCATATTTCCTTTTAGTGTGTGTACAACACACAATGCGTTACAAAGGAGGAAGTAGTTGGGAAAAGTACCGTACATCTCCTCGTCCTCTAGCCTAATGTGGCAGAACATCTCTCTCGGCTCTGTTCGACGACGGACCGCCAACAAAAATATCCACCGGAAAAATCGCTTCCTACTCACAATAAATTGAAAACAATTAGGTTCGCAGTCACGAGATTTTAACACGACAATGCATTTACTGTCCGCACCATTTTACCAAACCAATAAACGACTTTGGAATCGAAGGGTGTGACGCGAACCGAAACGGAAGGGTCAATCGCGTATTTTGTCCCCTCGGTACCTTCCCCCCCCCCTTGTCTCCAGCCGCCAGATCGGTTGTAATTCTTAATCTTCCGATTATGTCGCCATTGTTTCCGAAGACCTTATTACGTCACAGCCCTTGTTACCATATTCCAGCATCTTTCATTCACACCTCTCCCAGCGATGGATGTCGCGTTCTCTGGCGACGAGCTGAACTCGCCAATTAATCCGAGTGATTTTAATCCCAGTAGAAATGTTAGAATTCTCGCTACAAGAGATATGTTGTTGTTGTTTACTAATGACACTTGGACAAGCCAAGCTCGCTATGCCTTGGCTCTGCGAATTTAAGTCAATGGGGAGCGTCTTTCGTTTTTAATCAGAGCACCATGAAGGTAAAAGTACGACCTTGCTCTACACACATGCCATAATGACCCGTTTATAGGGTAGGCAACCATTCACACCTCATTCATACAAGGACAAGGATAGATAGAGAGAGAAAGTACATCTATGCCCGAATCAAGATTCGAACCCAGGACCTCCTTATCCGCAGTCAGGCACGCTGACCACTAGACAAGTTGGGCGGCACAAGAGATATTATGTTTTATAAATCCGAGTGTAAAGAGGATGTTTATTTATTATTTTATTAACTATCACCGCCCAACTTGCTTAGTAATCAGCGTGCCTGACTGTGGATAGGACGGTCCTGGGTTCAAATACGGTTCGGGCATGGATGTACTTACTCTCTCCTGTCTTTGTCCTTTCCTTGTATGAATGAGGTTGTGAATGGTTGCCTACCCTATAAACGGGTTCCTATGGCATATGTGTCATATGTGTACTGAAGAAGTCGGACTCCACGCCAAAAAATATGTTTCAGCTGGAAAAGTGGAGCAGCGCACCCCATAATGCCCACCTAGCTGGAACAAGACAACAAACAAATGCGATTAATGATTTTCTAAAAATATAATGAATCCATAATCTCTATAATTAAAAAAATTGCAAGCATTTTTATTTCACGAGGCCTGGGTTCAATGTGGTTTAGTAGTGGGACTTTTCATATAATGAAATGTCCTGTATCCGATTCCAGATACAGTTGAACTCTTTTGAAAGTGTTTATTGGAACGACTATTGGAGTGGATCTTTGGGAGTTCTCCTAGCTTTCTTTTTTTCTCACTTCGCGTATGTACGGTCTATGTTCTATGAGAAAGCTTTCCAAAAAGCCAACCCAGCACATCGTTAAAAGCTTATAACAGCTTCAAGTTGTTAAGTAAAATTACATATCCTGTCTTTGTCCTTTCTTTGTATAAATGTATTGTGAATGATTGCCTACCCTATAAACGCGTCCCTATGGCATGTGTGTACTGAGGAAGTAGGATTCCACACCAAAATAGGGTTCAGTTGGAAAAGTGGAGCAGCGCACCCCATGTTGCCAGCCTAGCTGGCACACGACAACAACGAACGACATCACAGGATTAATCTCCTGTCTTTAGAATTTACTTTCATTTGAATATAACGAGAAACATTCGAACTGTTTTCCATTGAAAGTGTATCAATAAGTTCCTTACTTTCAGGAGAAGGGATACATTTCAAGAAAAAGTATTAGTCAGAACAAATGTCTACATAGTGTTATAAACCAGAGGTTAAATACTAGGAAATAAAAATAACAGAAGAATAAAATAAAGCATTCATGATTTAAATATTTGAAAAAAAATTATATTGTTTAAAAATTGCATCATTATTTTTAAATGCAGACCTATAACACAAATTCTAAATTATCAGATAATAATTGTTTCAATGCTTATTGAAGAGCTATGATAAAATATTGAAGATATAACAATTGAAGAAAATGTACTAGGAATTTCCACAGATTTGATTATGATTCAATAAAATTTCTCTCTCTCATCCGCTACTTGGAGATTTCATAAAACATTGAACTTAAATATAAAAAATTCGTTTCAATAAAAAAGAGAGGATACTTAATATAATTCTAAAATATAATTTTTAAATTTAAGAAATCTATATATAGTTGGTTATGAATAACAATTTTTGCAATTAGACCTTTATGTGGCATTATTAAAAGTAATTAAAAATTAAAAAATGAACTATTTTGATAAAATCTATTTTAAAATAATTTTTGATAATATTTATTGAGATTTATTCATATCTTATTGTGTGTACATTATTAAAAATAGTTTTCTTTTATACAAACTGTTATTACTATTGTTATTGACCAATAAAAGATATCATAATAATAAGCTGATATATATATATATATATATATATATTTATATATATATATATATATAAATGTAAACTGATATATGTATTATAAATTATAATAATGAGAAATAATTTGAGGATCGGTTGCTGATTTACACTTTATAAGTATATATATAGGAGACATTTTTTGAAATTTTATAATAAAATTATAGATAAATAAACAATAGAATCATATGTTTAAGCCACATATTTACTAAATTTCGTTATACATAAATGATTAAATAATATCATTAACATAGCTTGTATTAAAATTGTTGAAATAAAGAAAATTTATCTATATATCTATCTATCTATCTATCTATCTATCTATATATATATATATATATATATATATATATATATATATATATATATATATATATATATATATATATATATATATATATATATATATATATATATATATATATATATATGTGTGTGTGTGTGTGTGTAGAAAAACATGTGTGTGTGTGCTCGATGTGTGTGTAGTGAATGTAGTGTACCTAAAATTTCGGAAATCTTTTGTAGAAGAGTCATTTTTGACACTACGCAGAATTACAGGTCCAGAAGCTGAAAGCTTCTACAATAGCTTCCAATGCACCTTTAACATCTTGGAAAGTTTTTCATACGATAGTGGACCATATTCACGCGTTGTGAGAGACAAAATTCGAAAAACTCCCAAGTACTGATGCCAGAATTCTTGCAACAAATAACTGAATGAATAAAATAAAAAAACACCATATCCTATTTTTCAACCTAGGACATTCTACTCCCAAGAATATGGTTTTATATTAAAATTGACGTATATATATTGAATATTTTAAAACTTTATAAGTCGGTTAACGAGAAAAAGTTTTGATTAATATTAAATTTAAATTTTCCATCGCGCACAAAATGCTTAGAAATTGTTTTAAAAACTAATTCAAAATTATTTCTATTGAAGGGATGCTTCAGAATTACTGGTGCTTTTGTGAAGATCACCCCATAATCACGGACAATCATCATAAAGAGTCACTGTAGGCATCCAAAGAGAATTCAAGTGCAACTGCTTTCGTAACATTCGGACAGCATGAGATCTCATCCTTCCATAATGGCATCTTCGATTGTTACTCTTTGTTGAATGCAGTTAAGGTAATCCGATTTTACGGAGGATAATGGTTTGAATGGAGCATGGCTATTCAAGGTCATGGGAAAAGAAACCAAATGAAGACCGATCATTCCTGTGGGCCATCCATCAAACATTTTTATTTTCATGTAACAGGTAACACAGGTTACTTTTTCCATGATTTGAAAACAGTTATGTTTTCCAGGTTATGTTTTCTTTGATTAATGTACAGTATTATCTTTTCTGAAACCCCCCGCGTTATTTCCAACCGACTAACCGTAAGTCACGAGAACCTCCCCTCCCCCCAATAACATTACTAAAAAAGAAAGAAGTTGAGACATCAGGTTTCCTCAAAATGCATTTTTATTTAAGCATTTCTTTATTTTAAACCTGATCCTGTATTTCAACTTTATCTAAAAAGTTTTTAATTTGGGAATACATTACAACTCACATAAAGCTGAAGATGTGGCCAGGGCAGTGGTCCATGCCTTTGGTCCCATATGACTTTTTTTTTCCTTTCTTTTTGCACTTGTCGCACGACAACAACATTACAACTCATAAATTAATAACATTGTTTGTAAACAGTATTTTGTATTTAATAATGAAAAAATATATATATTATGTGTAATTCAGTATAAATGCAACGCATTACTTGTTACCAATACTTTACATTAACTAAATGCTGTGCATTTTCCAATGTGTATTGTGTTGTATCTGCTATAAATATTATACATGTACAATAGAAAATTTTCTTTTTAAAAACTATTTAGAAAATTGATTACGCAATTTTTGCAGTTCATGAAATTCAAATCTACAATTAATTGTAAAATAATATGAAAAATAATTCTAAATTCCTTATAAAATATTTAAGAAGATACATCTGGATTTAAAAATATACATCTGGAATTTCTCATAAGGTTTTTAACTGTCTCAGCTTGCAAGAAGAGTGGACATGTCTTAATTTCTTCCGAATACATTATCTCTGCAATTTAATTAGAAAATTCTTGATGTTTTTTATTTGTTAAATATTCTTGCTATGATATGAAGGTTTATTTAACACACATTAACAGTAAATGACAGTATAAAGACAATTAATTATATATTCCCCTTGAATTAGTTTGGAAAATATTTCAATGTACGTTAATTTCAATGTACATAAAATATGGTATGTTACGAAATAATTTCCACAAACTGAGAAATATTTTTAAAAATTTTAATTTTTTGTTTGGGGAGTCTCTTATTTTATCTCTCATTCTTATATTTATTTTTCTGATCGAAATTACAGAAATGTTAATAGTAATTGTATTTGACAGATTTCGCTACTAACTTTCTTTTGTATTGAATGAAATACTGTTATCTATTATGCAATCATTAATATCCTTTTTTTTTGTAAAAGCCTTTTTTTTTAAATTTTAGGACTCAGAAATATGTACAACTAGATTTCGAGCGAAAATTCTTGCTGAAATTTCTGAAATTTTATTTAATTATTTAAAAAAATTCATTTATATGAAAATATATATTATTTTCCTAAAATAAGTATGATACAATTTCATTTCCACACAGATTGCTTTGAAGTAAATATTTAATGAGTCATTATAAAATTCCTATTTTATAAAATTAATTAGAAACTAAATTAAGTAAAAAAAAAACTCATTTGAAGATATCTGAATGAAAATAGTTTTGGAAAAGATTCTAATATCATTTCCTTTTTTGCACCCAAATCAGTTTAAATTGTGGTTAGTATTTATCAGTTTGAAAATAACCTAGAAAGTGGTGTTTTTCTGACATTCATTTCATCATTTTCAAATTCTCATCTTACATAGAATGAAGCATTTTGAATTTTCGATAGGATCCCTTGAACTAAGAAGTCTCTAAAAGAAGACATCTAGACTCATGGAATTTTAGAAAAATAGTTCTCTCCCTTTATAGTAATTAAATCAATAGTAAATTTTATTTTTGTGTAGATATTCTTGCACGGTGGATGATTTTAAGTCGCCAAATTTGCGAAGGAAAATCTTCTACTTATCACAACATTGAAAGCACTTCCTCCGAAATATATCTTCTTCTCCTTAGAGTAGGGTTTGTATGTCATTGGGCACCTCTGCTTTTATCAGCATTTTGTACTGTTAACTCCACACCCAATGTTTCTTAGTTCCAGTTGCTCGTGTCACCCACTTTATTAATAAAGTCCGATATAACCCTTTCATGGAGTCTAGGTGTAACTCTCTAATATGGATGATATCTAAAGAAGTTAATCTAGGGAGGACAAGAGCCTCGCATTCGTAAATGATATGCTGGGCCGTTTCCTCTTGCGTATGACATTTCCTGCAGATAGGGTCTTGCTGTCCCATTTTATGGATGTGTTTTCTGAAATAGTAGTGCCCAGTTTTGAAGCCTACGATTAAACGTATCTTCTGCCTAGAGCATCTTAGAATTTCAGAGGCGATCTTCGCTGATGATCCACAGATCATACTTTTAGCGTGGTTTAGACCAGAAGTGTTGAGCCAAGCTTCATACATCTTCTGTTTTTCCCATCCAAGACTCCGAAATATATAGTATTATTTTTGTTACTGAACTCCATGTCCAGGAATATACTAGACGAGGTCCACGAGTCCACTCACTTTCAGAAAATCAAAAACAAGCGTAGGAGACCTATATAGGTCTTCAAGAGACAACCCCACGAACTTAAGGATTTGTGCCGGTGATGCCGGTTCATTTTGACATTTAGGACAATTCGGGTGCTCCTTGAGACCTCTCTCGAATCTTAGTCCTTTCAGGTGTCCACTGAAGAATCGGGAAAGTGTTGTCTGAACATATCTATCGCAATCAAAAGCAAGGGGTCTTCCAGGACAGTCTACTTGATATCGAGGGATGAATCGGGGGAATGAGCCAAATTTGCCTGTCAGCATGTCTTCTAATGGAATACAATTCAAGATATGTCAGTGAATTGGTACCTGGTAATGGTTCTTCAGAATCTTCCATGAAATATATTACTATATTTCTTAATAATATAACCTCTTAATGGAATACAATTCAGGATATGTCAGTGAATTGGTACCTGGTAATGGTTCTTCAGAATCTACCATGAAATATATTACTATATTTCTTGGTATTATTATATTTCTAGGGACAGGTTATATTTCTTAATAATATGACCTCTTAATGGAATACAATTCAAGATATGTCAGTGAATTGGTACCTGGTAATGGTTTTTCAGAATCTACCATGAAATATATTACTATATTTCTTAATAATATGACCTCTTAATGGAATACAATTCAAGATATGTCAGTGAATTGGTACCTGGTAATGGTTCTTCAGAATCTTCCATGAAATATATTACTATATTTCTTAATAATATGACCTCTTGAAATATGTTTTGACATCCATCTATCCAATGAAATGTCATAAACTAGGGACAGGTTGAAACGCACATATCTGCCAGACTCGACAGAGAACGTCTATTTTTTTCTCATTTAATTCCTATTCTTTTCTTCCAAAGAAATGGGGAAAAAAAAGAAAACCCCGTCAAAACAAAAAAACAAAAGTAATACCCGCCGAAATCAAGGAACGAGAGCTTTTTTCCCATTATGCCCCTTCCCACCCCCACATGGCCTTGATTATAGGAAATGAATATTCCTTCACAGGCTGATGCTCGCATTAAAGACATGCTTCGATTCACCTCGGCCTCCCCCTCCCCTAACATCAGTTAACTTCACCGCGCTTCTTTTTTCTTGTTCCTGCCCCCACTCTCCTCCCTCCCCTCATAACTGAAAAGATGATGCCACCCGCCGTCCCATTTTCTGACAGACAACATTTAATAACGGTTGCGGTTGCAGCGAAACAAAAACAAAAAAACAATTATGCAAGGGAAGATATTTCCGGCAAAGTCACGCTTGTTCCTGCGCATCCGAGGAAACGTCTCAAGTCGCTTCCCCCCCTATACGTCTCGGTCTCTATCGTCATCATCCCTAACGACTGAGCTCCTTCCATAAAACATTAAGGACGATAACAGGAAATCCATTTGTATTATTTTAATGACTTTAAGTACGGAATTGTCAGGATTTTTCTAGGAAATTATTTCATTATTTTTAAAAGAAGATAAAAAAAAAAATAAAATAAAAAAAAGCCTCGGTAACCCTGTGGAGAGAAATACCTCTCTCGTCATTGGAAAGTACTTTATCAAACTGAAGACCATAGAATGCACATTAAAAGTTTCGATTGGTTCAATGTTCTTTTAGCTGTGGCGTGAAGAAGTGCCAGCTCAGATGTCGATCTCATCTGTTGACTCTTTATTCCAAAAATGACGAGGTAATTCATTGTATTTTTTAGCTTCTGTCACTACAAATAAGCATTTAGAAACCTATATCGCAGTAACTTAATCTAAATTCTTAAAATAAGTTCAATAGAACTCGCTATATCCACGACAGGTTACATTAAGATCAAAATTAAAGTAAAATTACATATTACGCAGTAAAATAATTTTCAGTGAAAAATTGGATCAAAATTTAAATCGTAGTTTCATTTAAATCATATTCCTGAATTTATTAAATTGTCTCAGGAAACTCAAAAAAAAAAAAAAAAAAAGAAGACTATGCTAATTATGGAAAATTTAAAATAAATAACATAAAATTTACTTGTTATAACTTGTATTAATAAATAACATAATATTAAATATATTAACATAAAATTTACTTATTGTAATAAAGTACTTGTTAATAATTTTAATAAAATTTCATAGTTTTTATTGCTTAGATACTATTTTAGGAAATGTATTATACTTTTCAGCAATATAGTTCCAGTTACATTTTTATTATAAATATAAAATACTTATAAAGGATTGTTTTAATCATATTTATTTGAATCAACTCTAATTTCACGCGACACAATAACATGTTTTCAGTAATTTATATTTATAAGAAATATAGATACTATAACCTAGTGTCTTTGAAGAGCTGCAACTATACTTCTGCACAATTGCACGTTAAAATGACACGAAACAAATTATTGAATTAATTGCAAACGTTGTTTGATGTTAAAACACAATCTTGAGGAATAAAATGATATAACTCCAAATTGTAAAATATATTTCTTTGCAAATATTAATTAAAAAGATAAAACATTTTACATCAAAGGAAAATTAACAAATCCATTTTTTTACCAATGGTTCTATTAAAAGCTATTCAATTCTTTAGACGTTTTTTATTGCTCTAAAAATTAAGATTTTTTGGCACAGATGCCGTACAATCCATGATGCCAAATTCTGAAATTGGCGATTTTTTAGCGGATTTTCTTATTATCTGGCAACCTCGTTTTTATTACGTCATACATATGAAAACCTATAAGAATTATGCAGAAAATACTATTTTGGTAACCCTAGTATTTACGTCATCGCGCACGTCACGATACGTCATCTTGGCAATATTTCTTCATCGCCAAAAAAATTCAGAATTTGGAATCATGGATTATACTGCACCTGTGCCGATTTTTTAATATAACGCAAATATATGACTAAATTCGATACTTTTCCGTTTCGCCGGCACAGGCGATAAAGTCGCCAAAAATGATACAACCGGCGCTAGAGGGAATATCTCCGCTGGTAACCTTTTACTGCTACGTTTCCAAAACATGTGACGGCCTTTTACTCTGTCAACCACTTTATTTCGACTCTTTTTTTTTTCCATTTCATAATTTTAAGCTATGTTGCTATATATACTAATTTAATAATTTCATAAAATTTCTCTAGAAAAAATCGGACTTTAAAAATATATCTTAAAAAATAATAATCGTAACAAATTCACATAAAAAAATATTTAAAAAAAAATAAGATTTTGAAATATGCATCACCCGATCAATTGTAATCTAATATAATAAGCAAATAAATTGAGGCTCTGGCACCCATCATTCCACGCATAGCGTGAACACGAGAACAACAATTAAATAAATAAATAAATTTAAAAATGTTTATGCAAAACAACATTATTTAAAAAATTTTTATGTGTATACTGTGTGTTGTCACCAATTGGCGACTTCATTTTCGCTTGGCGATATTTGCGCCGGTGAAACGGAAAAGTACCCTAAATTCTTATTTCATTAATTTATACAATTATCTTTCCTCGTCAGTTTTAAATTTTGATATGTTTTCATTTATGATTGGTTATATTCATATGGACATGTTTTTCCATTTATCATTAAGGATAAGTTGAATGATAAATGCAGAGTTCTAAAGTATTGCACAATATTGAGTTAGAAAATGTATTTTTTTCTTCTTAAATATTCTTGTTGTATCAGCCTTGAACATCAAAGAGTTACAGCAACAATCAAAGAGTTATATTGCCAAATAAGTACGGAAAGCGGAATTGTGAAAAAAGGATATGCGTCAACGATCAGATAAAAAAAAACGTATGTAAGAAAGCGACAGTCCTCACCATTGTAGCAAGCTGAGACCTCGTAAGTGGTGACACCAGGGATGTCCAGATAAGGATCTTGAATGTGCGTCAGGGTGGACACGGAGTGGTGCGACAGTCTGCAGACGTGCTGACTGGGGTCTCCGTAATCGAAGGACTGACACCTGTAGTTGACGCTGAGGCACTTTTGGCGGCATTCATCGAGGGAGTTGACGTCCTGGTAAACGGCGTCCACTGTTTTCAAAAGTTTGCCATTCAGTTTGCGAAACTCGCACAACCTGACGGGATCTGAAAAGGAAAAAAAAATTTTAATAAAACAATAAAGCTGAATAAAATGATAACCGAAAATTATTTTTCGCAAACTTTTAAAATTTGTTTTTATTTGTCCGAGAAAAGAAAATTAGAAATCTTCATTTGTTCAGAGGGACGACCGATGGCTGAGTTGTTAGCGTTCCCGACTCCTGAACTGTGGGTCACGGGTTCGAATCTCGGTTCGGGCATGGATGTACATTCTCTATCTATCCTGTCTTTGTCCTTTCCTTTTATGAGTGGTTGCCTACCCTATAAACAGGTACTGAGGAAGTCGGACTCCACACCAAAATAGGGTTCAGTTGGAAAAGTGTAGCAGCGCACCCTATAATGCCAGCCTGGCTAGCACACGACAACAACAACTTAAGGAATTTTTCCTCTTAAATATTTATGTTTAGTGCAAATATTATTATTGAATTAGTACTTAAAGAAATTTAATTTTTTCAAGATGATCAGACCAACTAATTGCAAAAATAAAGAATTAAATTAGCATAAATATTGTCTAAAACTATGTGCACATGCCTAAAAGAACTGAAATAAATAATTTATTAAAAAAATTTTATTACATGTATTTTCTTAAATGTTTTTTATTGAAATGATTTTCTGTCTTAAAGTATTTATTTTGGATGTTTTGCTTTACCATATTTAATAAATATTTTTTAAAAATTTGTCCTCATTTGATACAAATGATTTTATGCGTCACAATTTACAGACTCTTTTCCTTAAAATATTTAGTCATATAAAATTTTGGGTAATATTAGTATATTATTATTGTACTCATCAGAACTCTATTAACTTCATTCCGCTAAAATTCTCAACTAACTAGATCAGGAATAAGCCTTTGAAAGATTAAAGAAATCCATGTTTTTCATTAAAAAAGTAAGTTTATTTCCACAATACGCCTATGACTTTATCTAATTTTTGTTTCAGCTTACATTGAAATTACTTCTTATGTCTGGGCATTATTTTTGCTTTGAAGTCAGTGCAAAATGTCACACAGTACTGACGTCATCTCCCTTGTAATACAATTTTTTTCATTATTTTATATTAATTTTGGACTGATGACTGAGTGGTTAGCGTTGCTGACTCCTGAGCTGTGGGTCCCGGGTTCGAATCCCGGTTCGGGTATGGATGTTTCTTTCCTTCTCATGTATGAATGTGGTCCACCCTATAAACGGGTTTGTAATGGTATGGCGCGGGCAACGCTACTCGCCTCCGTGACTTGGTTCACAGATACCGGCTGGGTAACGACACATGAGTAGCAGTCTCTGGCCTTGTTGTGGCATAGGGTTCGTCACCCAGGTGTGCTCGCCAATTAAAGAAAAATATACATGTATACATACATATATATATACATAAATATATATACATACAAATATATATATATATATATATATATATATATATATATATATATATATATATATATATATATATATATATATATATATATATACATACATACATACACATGCATACATTCGTGACAGTAAATGGTTCAAAGAAATGACTGTAAAAATGAAATTTATTTCAAAAACTGTGAGATGCACTTCCTTCATGTAATTCTTACTGATGTTTACTCATTCTAGAACAAATCTTGCAGTCTTTGCTCACAACTCGTTTAAGAAATGAAATATAATGAACTCGTTTAGCTTTTGTGAGTCTCGGCTGAAATCTGGCGTGGTGGGCACAGCATGAGAACACTTATGCGGAAGCGTGCGTTGGGTGATTGCTGCCAACGGCTGGCAGTTAAACTTTCACCCGTTACCTGCCTTTATCTTTTCATGCCCGGGAGGTGTCACTTGCCCTCTTAACTTCCTCCCTCAAGGTCTTTCCCCACCACTCGGTTATGGATGTCACTCGAATATTCTTCTGAATGCCGTGAAAACGCTATTATGAAACATTTTTCCCATTGAATAAATTTTGCGGTTGAGATCTCGTCGGCGATAGATGTCGATCCTCCCCGCTCAGCTGTTCATGTCATTGGGTTTATTTCTTTTCACCCCACTTGCGAACGATTATGTTTTCCTTTGGCACAAGAAATACCCATTTCATGCATGACCATACTCCTTTTCAATCTGTGTGAAGATGAGAACTGCAATTTCGAATAAAGGGTAGAGAACCCCGATCGTGTTCTTTGGGATGCATCATGGAATTCCTTTCAAGAAGGATAACATAAAAAAAAATCCTTCCTTACTTTTTTTGTTCGCAAGCAGGAACAAAAAATAGGCATTAAGTTGAAGGTAAAGCTCTAAAGTTTATTCTGAATGGAGAATATTCCATTTAATGTGAGCTCTATTTCTGATGTAATGAAATTTTCATGACAAAATAATCAATCCATTCCTTTTTAATACAATGTACTACTAAACAAAAATAAACTATCATGGTAGATTTATTCAAATTTGAAAACCAAATTTATATTTTGTCTTTATTAACCTTTTTAAAATAATTATATGCTTAGAACACGTTTATTTAAAATGTATATCCGTATCATTTCAAAAACTAATGGCAAAAAGCAAATCCTGATGTAACAAATAAAGAAAATTAAATTTAAAATAATAATTTTAAGATTTTCTTTAAGATAATAATTTTAAGAATATAAGATTTTCTTGCGTATTTCACATCTAAGAAGTATTTAACAAAACTTTTGTAGTTGCTAACGTGTATGAAATTTAGAAGTATTCAAAATATTATTCTTTATATTTTGTGATCATTTACCCTCAATAAATCTTTAAAAAATAATGAAATATTTGTATTATTTTAGAATCAAATATTTATTTGATTCTAAAATAAATATTTGATTCTAAAATTATTATTTCCCTGATTTATACAATATACAATATTAAATAAATCTTTAATATTGATTTATTTAATATTGTATATTGTATAAATCATGAATAACAATTTCCCTGATTTATACAATATTAAATAAATCTTTAATATTGTATAAATGAGGGAAATAAGAATAATGCGTTTGTTAAACTTTATAGAATGTGAATTGAATATAATTTGCTCAAAAATTATACATTTTTTTAACTTAATTTATTTAAGAATAACTTTTGTGATATTAATTTATAGTTATGTAATGGTGCTTTTTTAAATTTTTTCATTATATATATATATATATATATATATATATATATATATATATATATATATATATATATATATATATATATAAGAATGAGTACTAACTGCGCCAAATAATCTTTTATATTAGATCAAATTATCAAGTCAAATTACTGCTCACAAACTCAACACGACATTGGCTACATTATTAAATTAAGATTAAGCTAACTAGAGATACAAGTGATATATATTTAAGAATAACTATCTATAACTTTAAAAAATCCTTAACTGTGTGTGTTTGAACTGCTCGAGTAATTTTAAGCTATCTGGGCCAAACTATTCGCCGAATGTTTTGAAGAAATAACATAGATGTTCAAATGAAGTCGCCATTTTTTTCTTAACAGAATAACAATTTGTATTGTTCTCTGGATTTTTTTCATAAACATGAAAATATTAAATTATTTTCGTGATTATTTGTATCTTTTTAACTATGCTGAATATTTAGGATTTGACATTATTTGAAATCTAACCCTTGTAACAAGAATAACACTGAAATAAGGTTTCTACAGTAATAAAAAGCGAACAGTTGAGTAAAATATTTTTAATCTTCTTCTGAATTTTAATTAATTGTAAAATATATACATATCTAATACAATTATACAGGATCAAGAACATAAGTTTTAGATTTTAACTATATCAAATAAATAAAATAAAAGATAGATGTAGCAAAAAATGTGTAAATGTATGGCTAAAGTTCAAATAATTAAAAAAAAATGCAAGTTAAAGTCGTTAATATATTTTCCTGCCTAACTTTCTTTTTTCTGGCAAATAGATCATTTTCTTATTGCTGTTTCTCCTAATTGAAAAGGTAATTGATATTCTTGATGCTTTTTGCTTCCACCTGATAATAACGCTCATCTTCACGTCATTGCCTCCATCTGGGGGCAATAATCCTCCCCAGAAACACGCGGTTACCGTTAAATATCTCCGAAATAATTACTTTGCGTTATTATTAGTTCCCACTTACCAGAAGCTTATAGCACAAAATACAGCTTATACCGTAACGAGTTGTAAATAGAATTTGGTTTTTATTACAGGAAGCATCAAAAATTAAATTTTCGTGTAAGAATAGTTCATAAATATCCTCCTAACTGTCAATTAGTTAGTGGCAAACGTGAAAGAGGATTTTGTTTTTTTAAATTGCATAGTCGCTGTCACTTTCGCGATATATCCATTGCGTCTCATTCTTTTTTAGTTAGTTTTAAATGTAAAGTAAGCAAAACAATTGAAGATAAGGAAGTAGTTATTAAGAAGCAGTTTAATTTTCATTTAACTAAATTCATTTCGCTGTTAGAAAAAATTTACTTTCGTAATATTTCCGCTCGGAAATGAATATAAGGAAAAAATAAATGAATTTTTTTCCCTGAATGAAAAATTTTTCAGATAAATATATATTGAATATAGATTAGTTTTATCTATTTTTTATTATTGCATTGGTTACTTACATTTGAACAGTTATTGAAGGAACGTGCGGGAAATATCTGAAGTCTAAGAACAATTTGATAATTACGATAAAGTCATTTAAATCTTTCTTCCTGTAATTCCATTTAATAGTCAATAAATATTTTATATTTATTTAATTGACTTAAGACTAAATAACTTCATAACCATTATGCTTATTTTGTGTATTCTTTTGATCAAATTATATTAAACAAACCATGTATAATTATGATTATTTTGTTGTCATACTTGATTTTCTAAATATTTTAAGGACGATATCATTCATTTATTTAGTTTAATTTTTCTGTTAATGTGCTGCTACTTCTAATCAAGAGTAAAAGAGATTCATTAAAATTTATGAAATTAGGACAGCTGATTGGCTAAGTCCTGCAATTATATTTTCGGAATAAAATTTTCAACGGCAGTTTGGATCACTTTTGTTTAAAGATTCGGACTACATAATCCAGATTTCCTTCCAAAATCTGTTTCATTATTAAAAATAATTAAATATGTCCGTAAGGGGACAATCTTGAATTAAATAAAAAATTTATCTTGGAAAAAGAATATAAAGTAATTAAAATGTCGCCAACAAAATTTATATATAAGAGATAATATTTGACTATTTTCATTTTTATGCAAATGAAATTCAGAGACGATGAAAGTATTTTGAAAGTTAAGAAATTAAGTACAAATCTTCGTTCAAATGAAATTTTTAGTTTAAAATTTTAAATAATTTATTTAAACATACTTATTATTATATACGCATAATATATATATATATATATATATATATATATATATATATATATATATATATATATATATATATATATACATATATATATATATATATATATATATATATATATATATATATATATATATATATATATATCTTTATTACTTGTATGAAATAAATTGAAAATAAAATATTTAATGTAAATGATTTCAATGTAATCACAGCAATATGAACAAAAATTTATAAATGAGAATTTACATATTACTTTATTACGAATTCATTAAAAATTTCTGATGTTACTGTCTCGACAATGGATATTTTATTGGCAGGATGGATATTTTAATAGTTTTTTTGTCCAATGAAAACGAATTATCAAGATTTGAATTCCACAAGATTGAATTCTTATTCAGAGAAGAATAAAAAGAATTTGAGAAGAAAATAATAAAAAAGTTAAAAGAACTCAGATTACTTGCTGTCAATATATTTAACTTTACACCGATTTAAAAAAAAATTGTAAATATATAAATACAATAAAGAATATTTTCACTATCAACTGAAATTCCTTTTTATTAGGAATTGTAACTATTACAATTCATTGGCTGTGAAATTTAGGAAAAAAGAAAAAGTTGCATAATGTTGAATAGATTCCATCGAAAACAAGAATTTTCTCAAATGGCAAATAAATTCTTTAGGTTATGTTGATTATTGGTTCAAGTTTCCAGTTGCCCATTTCTACTACGAAAATCGGTATCAACTTCTGCTGGATTAGGTATATTAAACCTGATACTTTTCAAACGCGAGAACGACCCTATCCTCACAAAGTTACCACTGCCCTTAATCCAAGTGGAAAAAAACTAATCAAACTTCATCAATGCTTGATAATTTAATTCTCATCATGTAAATATTATGCATCATAAAAAATTTAAAATCTGTATCGAAGCATTAATGAAACAACAATGGATTTTAAAAAAATAACATTTTAAGTGTCTGAAAGAGATTCTCTAAACATTCTTATTTCTTTTCATTTTTCCATTTTCATCATCATTGAAACAAACCTAATAATCCCTATCTGTAAGCTTTGGGCAATACGCTACGGTCTTCCAGGCAGAAGTTTTGGCCATTATCCACTGTCTGCGTCTAAATATGAGGAAGAGCTACCAAGGTAAGCGGATTCTCATTTTTAGTAACAATCAAGCCACTTTAAAAGCTCTCAGTTCTTTCGAAATTAAATCTAAAATGATTTTGGAATGTAGAAACCTTCTTACAGAGCTGACAACTAGAAACAAGGTGATCCTTGTATGGGTGCCAGGGCACAAAGGTATCGAAGGTAATGAAAGGGCTGATGAACTTGCTAAACAAGGATCGTCTTTTGCTCCCATCGGTGCAGAACCTTTTTGTGGGACCAATTTGAAGACCGCAAAAACCAATGTTCTTCGATGGGAAAAACGGAAGATGTACGAAGCTTAGCTCAACACTCCTGGTCAAACCCACGCTAAAAGTATGATCTGTGGATCATCAGCGAGGATTGCCTCTGAAATTCTAAGATGTTCTAGGCAGAAGATACGTTTAATCGTAGGCTTCATAACTGGGCACTACTATTTCAGAAAACACCTCCATAAAATGGGACTGTTTCAGCAAGACCCTATCTGCAGGAAATGTCATACGCAAGAGGAAACGGCCAAGCATATCATTTACGAATGCGAGGCTCTTGCCCTCCCTAGATTAACTTCTTTAGGCATCATCTATACTAGAGAGTGACACCTAGACTCCATTAAAGGATTTTATTGGACTTTATTAATAAAGTGAGTGACCCGAGCAACTGGAATTAAGAAACATTGGGTTTGGAGTTAATAGTACACAATGCTGATAAAAGCAGAGGTGCCCAATGACTTACAAACCCAACTCTAGTAAGAAGAAGAACCTAATATTCAAATAAAATAATATTTTATTTTTGTTAAGAAATCTCTTTAATCTATAGATTTTAAATTTTAAAAAATCAATAAAAATATGGTAAAAGAGAAGAGCTTAACAAAAATATCAACTTCATATGATTATTGGAAGAATATATATTTTGATTATTGTACTCAAGTTTTTCTTTTATCTTGTGAGCCACTTAAAAATGCTGCTCAAATCTTTCACTCCATTCATATAAAAAAATAATAAAAAAAGTGTTTCAAGAAAGTTCGAAAGCCAGCTGGAAGCTCCCCTTCACAATCTTGCTGTCAGCTTCCTCAACTCCTTTTACAACAATTTCCTCGAAAGCAGTGCCTTCAGAACGTTTAATTGATTCCGAACACTTCAGCGCAACGAACAGCACTTCCTCTTTCTCGATCAATAAAGACCCCAAATAAATAGCTCAAATAAGAAGCCTTCCTGTACCAAGAATTAAAACTCCCACCTTTAATCTCCTATAAATAGTGAATTAACAAGAAGACAGCTTTGAGAAATGGAAAACAACGTATGGGGTTGTTGTGAAGCGCTGCGTTTGACCTGACGGCAGAAAATTCTTACCTTGACCCAGAGGTTGTGGGTTTGTCTTTGAGGAAGACCCTCCGGCATCCGATACATAAATGTTTATTTCGCCTGAGTGACCTGCAGGACTAGTGAACAAGTTTTCCGACTGGATGCCTCATCTGGTGACCTTTGTCATGACCTCAGACACGCCTGGGAGAAAAGACTCGGTTGAGGATGATTTGATGCACTTAAGATCATAAAAGAGGATTTCGAAAACAAGCTTATCGCATTAAACGTGTGTAACCGTCTGTTACTGTAAAAGAAGTAAATCGTAATCTATACGAGGTTGATTAAAATCGTGGCCTACTCTGGCACAGAATCCTACTATGAACTACATGAGATTGTTATTTCAAGCACAACGAATATTGATTTTAACCGATTTTAAATAATTGTGATTCATTTCATTTATTTATTTTTTTATATTTTCAACAGCTAGTATGCACTACTTGAATTATTTGTTTAAGCATATTGCAATAATTAAAAAAAAAATCAAAATCAAAATTGAATTAACTGAAACAAAATTTTTTTAATCAACTCATTATATCTTACATGAGAGTTTAATGTAATCTGAAAATTTATTCTTTTATTAAAATAACAGATTTTGAATGTTTTTCATCTTATTTCTTACATATTTCTTCTTTTCAAAATTACTTTCTAGGCTTCTTTTTTTTGTTTATTTTATAGCTATTTTTAAAAATCATCTAAATTTGTAGTATAAATATAAATTTATGATTTCTTTTCTATATGTAGACATATTTAAATCGTGATGTTTAGTTGAAATTCATCCATCTCAAAAAAAGTGCAAATGACTTCACCAGATATTTATTTTCAAGTAAAAAGAATATGAAACAACAATTTGGTGGATAAATGATTTACTTCGTGTTATAAATGGAAGTATTTATAAAATTGTTCTTTTCACAAGTGATTTACTACCTATTTAAAAGCTCTATTTTTAAAGTAGCTTGTTTCGTTAGCAAAACTTCTATGTTAAACCAAACTCATTAGTCCAGAAATATTGATGATAGTGTGCCATAAAAACTTTCTTAACAATAGTGAAAAATTTATGCTAAACTTTTAACAGAATTTAACTCAATTGTGAATTTCTTTATATTAATATAAATATCAACAGACTATTTTAAAAATAGGTATATTTCCTGGGCTTTAGTACTCTCTGTCATTTAATTTTAGTTTCAAATCATAAGAATCTTTGTTCAGAATGAAAGAATAAGTCACTTCATCATATTCAAAATAATACCTATATACAATCCTACAAACAATTTAATTACTAAATTTAAATTTAGAACAATATGAAGGCTCGCGTGAATTGTGTTTAATAGATAAAAATTTGGAAGGAAATTTAAAAAGAAATAAAATACAATTAGTGGAAAGTATGCTTACAAAATTTTCATATGAAAATTTTCACACAATTTAGAGTTTTATATAACCTTATATAGATTTTTCCTTTTTGTGCAAACGAAGAAAAATTAGAGAGCTGTTGTGATAAAATCAACTAGTTTAGCAAAATACTTTAACAGAAATTGAAATGTGAATACCTATTTCTTTTGATAGACATGAAAAATCACACAATCTAGAAATTTATTTTAGCATAATGACTTTGCTGTAAATTTAAGTTTTGTGAAAATAATTATAATTTAACAGAAACTAGTATTAATGTAAAAACAATTTTTATGTCCAAGTAATTAATTTACCATTTTCAGTCAATAGATAATAATAATGCGAAGTGTTTTTAGAAATTTTAGATTAAAGATGATATATTTCAAACGTAATCTTTAATCATTCTAAGGGTTCACTCCAGAAAAGATAATATTGTGCAACTGATAGACATTTTCCATACTTATAAATCGAAATTAACAAGGCGAACATTTCGCATACATTCATAAGGACTATTAAATTCAAATGGAAATATGTTATAAAATGATGTAAAGCAAAAAAAAAATGGAACTCTTATAATATTTACTAACGCATAAACTCTTAAAATAGCTTTATTATCTGGTGTAAAAGAGTCATTTAAAGCTAAATATTTAGTAAGTGATATTCAAACTAATTTTGAAATGGTAATATTGTTCTATATACTTCTCATTAGCATTTAGATTTGAAATCATGACAAAAAAATAATTCTAATCCAGATGATATCCTACCAAAATACGTGACTTTTGACTATCGGATGCAAATCATTGGAATTGGAAATCACACAAATACAAGATTCAGCTTACTAATCACGTAGAATCTCGAATGCAGACAATAGAAATACGCGGGAGTAGATATGTTACGCTTCTTATCGAAATTGAATCATCGACAATACTACTTTCTTTTCCCTTTCATTTGTCCCATCTTGCTGTAAAGATACACTTGAAACTAGAGCGAGTATGAATTGCTTCTTGATGAACGACTCGCGGTTAACCCTTACCTTATCGAACGCCATGCTATGAATAAAAAACAAGATGGTTCCGCTAGATTGCCACTGAAAATATATCAAGGAATGATTAAAATTTCTGTGGTATTTGTCCTATGAAGGAGTTTGTAATTAAATAAACTAAAAGTTCGTCTAACTATCATTGTTAATGGTTGATTAAACGGTATTTGTCTTAAATGGTATTCTATAGTATTTGTTCTATGAAGGAGTTTGTAATTAAATAAACTAAAAGTTCGTCTAACTATCATTGTTAATGGTTGATTAAATGGTATTTGTCTTAAATGGTATTCTATGGTATTTGTTCTATGAAGAAGTTTGTAATTAAATAAACTAAAAGTTCGACTAACTCTCCTTGTTAATGGTTGATTAAATGGTATTTGTCTTAAATGGTATTCTATGGTATTTGTTCTATGAAGGAGTTTGTAATTAAGTAAACTAAAAGTTCGTCTAACTATCATTGTTACATATATATAATAGTTGATTAATTGAACTTAAATAAACGCTAACATTTAAAGACTAGATTAAAGAGAGTTTAATAAACTTTTACTTTTTAGCGCAAGGGATTAAATTATTTTGGTATAGTGTCATTAGAACTTGCTTGAGGAAGCAATCGTAGATTTAAGTTGTTTTACCAATAAAGGTTGGCTATGAACTAAATAGTGACATATTTACGAAAAAAGTTTTAGAAAATTAGCCTGATGATATAAATGGCTTTTTTATGACTTATTTTGTTTGTTTTTCAATGTTAGAAGCACTTTTGCACACTGTTAACTTGATTGGCACCTACTATATTCCGAACTACCAATAAACGACTGGAGACGGAATTGAACTGAAGGATTGAGAACTAACAATTCAGCTGGCTAATAAACTTTTATAACCTAGAATTACCGTGTTGTGTGTGTTTTATGATGTTAATTATCGGTTCTTAACAAATTTATCAATAATTATTGAGATTCATTTTTGTTTGATTTTAAGATTTTTTTGACACAGTTTTCATATCAGCCTTAACTCAAGCTAACATTATATTCTTTTTCCAGAAATTTCATTGAACTTACCACTTAAAAACATGAAGCATTGATCTGATTAAGTTTTTTTATATTAAGACCAGATGTATTGAAAATGTCACAAGCATATGGATTAACCTGAGAGGAGTGAAAAAAATGCCACACATTCCAGCAGGAGAGACCGGTTCATAAAAGAGGAAGCTATCATGAAAATAAATAACGACCACGTTCTCTATATCCCACGAAAAGAGAACCAAGAGCACGAGGAGGCGCCCAGGGAACCAGTTCTTACCCACGCTTTTTTTTTTTTTTTACTAGCACACTGAAATCTCTTCCTAACCCGCAATCTCACTCTGATGGTTTTTATTCTTCGCCTCTAACCTTGGACATCAGGTGAAGAAATTAATTTTCTGTAAGACAATACGGAAGAGAAGAAAAGGGACAATTCATCCTCATCTGCAGTTCTTATCAGAAAGTCCGTTTAGCTTCCTGTATCAGCAAAAGGAATTCTCCACGAAGATTTTTCTATCCGTCTCGTGACATTGAAAATGAACAATGTATTGAAATCGACCGTGACACGTAACTATTTAGTCTAGTTTTTATAGCGTGTGTTATTTTTAATCTTGTTTCAATGGAGGAATGTTGTCTGTGTAAACAATTGGAGAAAGGTACTTAATCGAAGCGTCCAGATAAGTAAGCAATGAGAATGGAAGTTGGAATGGATGAATGGATATGTTATTGTTTACTTCCACTGTCAGCTCATAAAAACGAAGATAAAGTTATAAAGGATACTTTGCCTTGCCTATAGCCCCACTTGAAATTGCACAGCTTTACGAATCCCGGAGGTCCCACGACGCTTTTGTTTTCTCCGCTTCAAAGATTGCCAAATATCTTGAAATAATAATTCTCTTGAAAGATCCCATAAAAGTTTGCCTTGTTGGGTCAGCGATTTCTTATTTCGTTCAACCGAAAATCGAGGCGATCTCTTTTAGATTTTTTTTCTTCTGGTGGCTGTATATGTGCAGATTGGATCTTTATATAATTTATAAAATTTAAACCATTTCTACAGAGGAAAGAACTAGACGAACAAGCTCTTTCCTCTCTAGAAATTGATTCTAGAAGAGAAGATATTAACAGCCAATGTAGTACACTTAGTGACTAATTCGCAATACAGTGAAATGTCTCTCTAAGTGACCGATTCAAATCCCATTTTCTTAAAAATCAGACATAACATTATACTTTTATGAACAGAAAGCTAGTTTTGGATATAAAAAAGAGAAAAGAAATATCACTGCCATTAACTTATTATAGACTGTTCAAAAACTCTTATTATATATATTTTTATAAGAAATAAATCTATAGAATTTAATACAATTAGCTTTAAACATAGACCATTTAATAAAAGTTACGTAAGCATCATTAGATTCCTATTCGCTAGGGCAGTGATGAAGGTTGATTTTCCACTTTTGCAACAGCTTCACTTCACGGGTCAAATTGGCAGTTAAATGGTTTTGATTTTAATTAAAAAAGTCATAGGTTCGATTCTAAATTCGAAATGTATATTTGTAATTCTAAATTCGAAATGTATATTTGTAATAATTCAGAATTGAACATAGCGGCAATTCTTGGCTTAATTTGTCTTCGTGTGGGAAAATGAAAGACGAGAGACTACCGCACCTTCCCCTATGGCTGATAATTTAATATAATATTCTTTATTGCGCTTTAGTATAAAGCACAATAAGGAATTTAAATGACGATATGAAAAATAATGGAGTTCATAAAAAAATAATTCTCTGACTAGCCGGAAGTGTTTTATTTGAATCAGATATTTTATTTAGTTTATTTCAGGAATATTTAAAAAATATAAAAAAAATAGCTCTGTCTAGTCATATGTAGGAGTAACGTACAACAAAAAAACCTTATATATATATATACATATATATATATATATATATATATATATATATATATATATATATATATATATATATATATATATATATATATATATATATATATATATATATATATATATATATATATATATGTATATATATATATATATATATATATATATATATATATATATATATATATATATATATATATATATATATATATATATATATATATATATATATATATATATATATATATATATATATATATTTCTATAAACAAACAACAGCACGAAAAATAAATATCTCTTATAATATGTGAGAAATTTTTTAAATTTTGTGAGTTAACATGCTTTTGTGGAATTGTCTCATTAATATATATTAAATTAAAATGTTAAGTTATATAATTTTTTTTTCCAATGACGGGCACACTTGGGTGACGAACCCTATGCCACAAGAAGGTCAGGAATTGCTACTCATGTGTCGTTACCCAGCGGGCACCTGTGAACCAAGTCACGGAGGCGAGTAGGGTTGCAGGCGTCATACCAACCGCAAACGTGTTTATAGGGTGGGCCACATTCATGCATCATCATAGAAGAAAGGACAGAGAAAGAAACATCCATACCCGAGACGGGATTCGAGCCCGTGACCCACAGCTCAAGTGTCAGGAACGCTAACCACTCAGCCATCGGTCGGCAATTTGTATAATATAAAAAGTTATATTTTTGTATTATATACACTTCCATAGTATCAAACTAAACTTGAAAAAATTATTGTATATACTAGTTGTAATAGTTTTAATGCTTTAATGTAAACAATTTAAATTTATCTTTTTTTTCAAAGAAGAATATAGAAAATTGCACATATGTTATAAAAAGAAAAAATTCGCTGAAAACATCAATGCATTATTTCTTTATTGATGATTAATTGATTAATTACGTGATAAAATCTTAAAGTTAAAAATTTCGATTCCCAACTCTAGGAACACAATTTTTTTATCATAAAATTTCTTCTCTCCACCACAATTTAGTTTATATACACACAGAACTTAAAATATAGCTTAACAACAAACTTATATCTACAATCATCTGTGCTTATTTTCTTGCAAAATAATTTTCCTATAAAGATGAATTCTATCAATGATAGCGAATTCTAAAATAATATTAAAAAAAAAAAAAAAACTGATCACATGTTTTATTTATTTATTACATATATTCAGACTTGTATGCTTGATTCTTGAGATCCGCTTGTAAGTCTTCGTCGATAACAGGACAAATAGCACAATGACAGATGTACAACCACAGAAGAATAATGAAGAAAACACCCAGGGCCACGGTGGGAATCGAACCCACACTCCTACGCTCTCAAGCGATTAGCGGTGATGCTTTAGACCACTCAGCCACGGAGCGCCCTCACGTTTTTTAGATCTTCAAAAAATATTATACTCAAATTTCTCGGAGAAAACATTTCCGATACTGGGAAATACACATTAAAGAATTGTTTTCTTCTTTTGAAACTGTTCAAACTTTGACATCGTTGATGTTTAGATTTCACGTAATAACTATTGCTTAGTATTAGTTTTTATTTAAGATTTTCAACCGATATCATTCTGTATGTTTTCAATTTTCTCATACTTTTCACAGATAGCTGAGCTTATATGTATTAGGAATAGTCCAATGCAGTATTCAAAATTGACATTTAATGAACTCGTTTATAACTTTTATTTATGGCAAACAAGTTGTAATGTAGTTCAAGAAAAAAGAAATTCTGATCATACTATTGAAACAATCCTATCAAATATTCAATTTTGGATTTAGGTATAAGGACAATATGAATTTGATATGAAATTGGTTTTAAGTCATTTATATATACTTATCAGAAATTTTATCATTATCAAAAATTTTACATTAACTATGAAAATTTCTGAATTTAATGCAGTGCATCTTTATAAAGTTGGAAATCTTTCATAACGTTAATTATAAAAAAAATTAAAGTATTATAAGTGTCGATTTCTTTTTTTTAATTTTGAAAAGTCATATTGTGTGTCTTATCGTATTTTTAAAGTCATTATTTCAGCAGTGGAGCATGATGAATCTTCTTTTTTGTGCTTATGATAAAATATTTCCATTTTCAGGTTTTTAAATTCAGTTACGTTATTAGTAAAAAAATACTATTTTTGTTGGAAATCTGTTTTTCTTATACGCCACAAGTAATTTGAAGAGAACAAATCTTCAAATACAAATGAGCATTTTGCACTCTTTTCTTGAAAGTTTAGCCATAATACTTCACTTTACATCTAAAAGTAGTAAACTATAAATTGTTCTATAAAATTCGATGAAAGGAACATTTTTCTCTACTTTAAAAGTGTATGGCACACAATTTAGATGCTTGGGAAAATAATGAATACCACATAGATTTATTTTAAATGCGTCGTAACTGATGGATTTTTAAAAACTTATTCTTAAAAATATTTCTGTTGTTGTTACAAATGAGACACTTGGACAAGCCAAGCTCGCTATTGGCTATGCGAATTTAAGTCAATTGGAGGTGTCTTTCGTTTAATCAGAGCACCATGAAGGTGAAAGTACGACTTTTGCTCTTCAAATCCTCCGGTAGATAGCAGCACCAGAGGATCTACTCCCTCAATTTTGGTGGAGTAATTTTCTCCAGACCATTGCACCCATGGTAACTGCTCAACGACCGACCACAGGACTTTCGATTCCACATATTTAACGAGCACGTATATCACATGTACTCTACTCGGTGGGTCTTTGGCGTCATTGGGAATCAAACCCCACCCTTCCTGATGGAAGATCGATACCCTAACCACTAGGCTACCACGACCTTACAATAATTCTAAAAGGAAAAATGATGAATAGTTATGAAAAAAAGTTAAAAATAGTTTGAGACGCATTAGAAAGAAAGAGAGAGAAAGAAACTTTGAAACAATGCGAAAAGAATGATTCTATGAAAACTTTAAAACAACAGTTATTATGAAATATACATGTAGAACAATTAGAGCTAATGAAAAATGCGCTGTGGAAAGAAGAAAAAATCATTATTTCTTTTAAAAAGAGGGAAAAAAATGAGAAATGAATGGATTAAAAATTATTTAAAAAATACCATCAATAGCTGAGTCACTATATATTGCATGAAAGAAAAATTCATTATTCTGTAAATGCATTCCCAAACACTTCTTCATAATTCATTTATTCATATTATGTATGGCCAACTCAATAAATAATAAAAATAGGTATTAGTTCAAAAGAGAACAAAGATTTAAGATGTAGAATATATTGATGAAAAGAGAGAAACGAAATTATATAATTTCTTGGGGAAAAATTGAAAAAAAAATAATGGGAAACAGTAACAGATACAAAATAATTAAAAAAAATATGTTAGATGGGATGCTATAGTTTACATCATAGTTTCCCAAAGTGGTCCAGGTGGACCCCCAGGGGTCCATAGGAGACCACACGAGGGTCCACCTAGATGTGAAAAGATATCACGGCCCAAAAATATTTCTGGTGTGTTTCTATGAAAAATTATCCTGTAAAATGCTAATTTATTAAAAGTAAAAATTATTTCCTTAAAAACACTTCATCGTATGAGGATATACTAATGAAAAAAATGATATTTATAGAATTCAATGAAACTCAGAACACCGTATTTTAACTTTTTCATTATTTATTTATACCGATTCTTTTATTTCTTTGCCTTCAGATAGTAATGAATCAAAAATGACAGCAAACAAATCTAGCCCACACTCCTCTGCTAGATTAAGCACTAAGATAGATGGTATTCCAGTTTTGCTTGCCCCCCGCGTTTAGTGGAGCATGGTGCATCTTCTCATCTCTGGTGGACCCCACCACAAAAACAGAAGTGCAGCGAACCGTGAGCGCGCGACCCACTCATCAAGATGGTTCTTGAAACAAAAGAAAGCATCGGAAATTGCATACTTGGGTGCCTTATTCCTTTGTCATCATTTTCTTCTTCCTCCTCCGGCAGCTAAATCAATTTCTTGCAATTCCCAATTTAGAAGTCCACCGAGCATTGGGAGAGAGCACGCGACGCTCGTGGTTGCCGTGAGCAAGGGTGTCACTGGGGTAAAAGGTGAGGGTCAGTGCTTGGACATGGCTGTGACTGTGGATGCGACGTGGGAGGAGAGAAACAGTGTCACTGGAAAATCTGCGCGAAAAAATGCATTCGAAACTCAAATTGGGGGGAGAAATTTTATTGTTGTATTCTCTCAGGAGAATAGCTCATTCATGGAAAAAAACATCTCATTGATCGAGTGACCGAGATTCGCTCGTTTATTTAACGCTGGTTGATTTTTCTGTGTCCTGCAGAAGTCTTACTTAGAATGAACTGCGTGTTATCTTTGCCTCAATTGTGATTTAGAATCAATCAAAATTTATGAAACGCGTATGCCCTGCGAATTCACAAGGTGTTCCAATTCGGCATCAAGTAAAAAGTCGGAAGAAGGCTTATATAGCCCCTTTCTGAGGATATTAATATCTCTTTTTAATAGCAACACAGCCAACCAACTTATCTAGTGATCAGCGTGCCTGACTGCGGATAAGGAGGTCCTGGGTTCGAACCCCGGTTTATTTACTTGAATATTATGTGAAATATTATTTAAAAGTATTAGTTTATGTGTATAAAAATAAATGTTATGTAGGTAAATATCATGGTGTGTACAGTAGTAATTAGTATAGAAAATATAAGTTACAATGCAATCTTTTTTAAAATTAATAGCCAAAATTTTTTAATTTGTAAGTATAGAAACGGGATTAAAGCTGAATTGAATCTTTTATATATGGCATTAAACATAAATAGTTTATATAAAATGCTGTGAAAATTATAAAATTGGTCGAAATAACAAAATAAAGGAATCCTTGTTTTCAAAACGTTCGTATTAGAACAAAAAGAATTTAATATTTTCATGCATGCCATAAGTTATTAAATGTTTGATTAAAAAACTTAGTAATTACAAAAAGGAAACGAATGCCTTAAAAAATGCTGAGTTTGAAATGACAACATGTTTTCTAATATAAAAAAACCTAATGTTTACCGAAATAAAGCTTATTGCACATAATGCTGATAGCAAAGACGATAGTTTGAGAGATTAAAGATGATGTTAGCCGCCCAACTTGTCTAACTTGTTGTGTGCCTGGCTGCGAATAAGGAAGTCCTAGGTTCGAATCCCGGTTCGGGCATGGATGTACTTTCCCTCTATATATATCCTGTCTTAGTCCTTTCCTTGTATGAATGAGGTGTGAATGGTTGCCTACCCTATAAACGGGTCCCTATGGCATGTGTGTAGAGCAAGGTCGTACTTTTACCTTCATGGTGCTCTGATTAAAACGAAAGACGCTCCCAATCGACTTAATTCGCATAGCATAGCGAGCTTAGCTTGTCCAGTTGTCATTAGTAACAACAACAATAGCACAAATTATTTTTCATTTTTCTTAAATCATCATATCTATTTAATATTATGAATCAATTAACTAATTTTGTGATATTTGGCTTTAAAAAAAACGCTGTTTAACGTTTACAAATAATTTAACACTTTTAAAATTTTAGTTTAAAGCTATTTTTAAACTAAAACCATTTCATTGGCATTTCTTTAAAACTATTTGAATATTTTTCATAAAAATTCTGAAGTATAACTGTCTATCCGCTTTTAAAAATAGGATATATTTGGTTCTTAAATATAAAAAAGTTAGAGAAGAATAAATTTAAAATCTCTCTTAAAATAATAACTTAGACAAAATCCTTTTTCATTCTTTTCATATAAGCAATCACTACTTCTCAAAATTTTTAAAGATAAGCTCTAGGTTTCATTATGTTCTTTAAATGCTGCAAACGCTTGATTTTATAGGCTTATACATTTCATTATTATTCTTCGTAATTTCGCTATTCAGATTCAAAAATTTTATTTTAATTCCATTAAAATCTACTTTAATTTTGAATAGAAAATATTTTTTTTACTCTGCAGACCATTTTGGTGAACATTTGCTCCTGTTATGTGTAAATAAGAACTTTGAAATAATACAGTTTATTTGGTTTACAGATAAATCTTATAACTTTTATTTCCTATATTAATTTATCTTTAAAATAGAAAAATTGGAAAGCCATTCTTTTTGTTTATAAAATGTACATGAACAATATTTTAGAACAAATAAATTAAATGATTACTTAAATATAAACTTTTCATATATTCTCGAAGTGTTTTTTTTATCACCGAAATGTAGTATTTTTACATTTTTTAAAGTTAACTCTTACATACAACATAATTTTTTTTTATTTGGGAAAACAACAATATCTCCCTGTGCACCAAAGAATGCCACACAGGGATCGAAGGTACAACAAATGTACTACAAAACAAATCCAAATAAATCATGAGGTGAAAAATAATAATAATAAAAGAAGGCAGAGAGAAAAAAAGAGATATAAAAATGAAAAAGGAGTTAGATAACAGCATGGATAAATTTTATAAAAAATTCAAAATTTTCTTTCTTAACTAGGTCCACCATAATCGGGGGCCACCTGTTATTTAAGTCTTTACAAAGCTCGTTCCTTTCTTCTGAAACAGATGGGCATTCAAGAAGAATGTGAAAAGGGTTGTCACTCCCAGAGTTGCACTATGCACATCTCACTGTTTTTAATGTGGAAACGGTGTAGGTAGCTATTGAATTTCCCATGTCCAATGAGGAATAGCGTAATTCTAAAGTCAGTGTAAAACCAGTAGCTCTTAATTCTGCAGGCAACTGAAGGGAAAAAATATTTTGTCCACTTACAATTAGAAGAAGAAACGAAACCTGAGTTCCATTCTGTGATAATCTTCTTTTTGGTAGTGGTTTTGAAGAAAGACTTGGGTAAGCTGGTATCGAGTTTATTTAGAAGTGAAAGAGAAGATTTGGTCAGGAAATCTGCTCTTTCATTTCCATACACACCACTATGACCCTTGACATGGACACAAAACAATTTGTTTATAAATTTGAAGCGTGTATCTTCAGATATATGCTTCAAATATATATATATATATATATATATATATATATATATATATATATATATATATATATATATATATATATATATATATATATATATATATATATATATATATATATATATATATATATATATATATATATATATATATATATATATATATATATATATATATATATATATATATATATATATAGATAGATATAGATCAGGTCTTTAAATTGTATTATAAGTTGAAAAGGAATATTGAACATGAATGTTTATTGGCATTTTAACATCATCTGTTTTTTAAATATAATATTTTTGATAATAATTAGAAACTGAAAGCAAAAATTAGGCATGACAATTGTTATCCAATCCTAAATTACATTAGAAACTCTTTAATATCGGTACAGGGGATTCACTAAAACCATTTTGAGTATATGTATGGTTATGAAAGTTAAACAAAAGTTGCGAATGGCAAAATAATGTGAGTTGCTTACCATCTACACAGTTGCTTTCCAAGTAATCAACACTTTCGCTGGATGGACCAAAGTATCTGCTGTTCGCTGTCAGCGTGAGGGAAGTCCTGTCCTTGTCACTCAGGAAACATTCTCCCGTCACTCGATTGTAGTTGGCGGATCGGCAGCGAAACTGGACTTCGTTCAGGCAAAGCTCCATGCAGGCTTCTCGAGACATGACGATGGCCGAGCTGCGAGCGACGTCTCGCAGCTCATAACCATTCACGCGCTCGAACATCCAGTCTCTGTCGCATCGCTTACGACCTGCAAGAGAAGAAAGGGTCACGAGAAATCCGGAAAGTCATGAATCTCAAATAATGTGTAAAGAAATCCGAAAAAATTATAAGCAGTCAAAAATCTAGCTTTAGTCTGCATTTAATGAATGATTATTCTTATGATTATACGTTCAGTTCAAAAATCAACGCAATGAAATTATCATGAGTAAAAGTTCACTGTATTTGTTGTTGTTCTTCTTCTTAGAGTTGGGTTTGTATGTCATTGGGCACCTCTGCTTTTATCAGCATTTTGTACTATTCACTCCAAACCCAATGTTTCCTAGTTCCAGTTGCTCGGGTCACCCACTTTATTAATAAAGTCCGATATAACCCTTTCATGGAGTCTAGGTGTCACTCTCTAGTATGGATGATGCCTAAAGAAGTTCATCTAAGGAGGGCAAGGACCTCGCATTCGTAAATGATATGCTTGGCCGTTTCCTCTTGCGTATGACATTTCCTGCAGATAGGGTCTTGCTGTCCCATTTTATGGAGGTGTTTTCTGAAATAGTAGTGCCCAGTTATGAAGCCTACGATTAAACGTATCTTCTGCTTAGAGCATCTTAGAATTTCAGAGGCAATCCTCGCTGATGATCCACAGATCATATTCTTAGCGTGGGTTTGACTAAGAGTGTTGAGCCAAGCTTCATACACCTTCCGTTTTTCCCATCGAAGAACATTGGTTTTTACGGTCTTCAAATTGGTCCCACAAAAAGGTTCTGCACCGATGGGAGCAAAACACGATTTCACTGTATTTGTTAAAGATTCTCATAAATTATTCCCGATCTACAAGTTTTCTTAGAGTTAATGAGAAATTCATCAAATATTGATATGTAGGTATAAAGTCAATTTAATCTTATCGCTATACTGATTCATTTATATTTTATTATGAAATGCCAATTAGCTCTAGATAACCTTCTAAAACACATTTAGTTGATAAAATGAAATTCTTGTTAATAATAAAGCTATAAACTTCAAGGTGGTTTTGTCAGCTGTTGTAATAACTTAAAGTGAAGGCACCGTTGAGTACATTCATAATGTCCAAGTTTAATTTGGTTTGCATAATATTCTACGGTCAGAGTTTGCTCGAGAAGGCTCATTTGACTGAGATCTAAGGTTTTTCATGAATTATGAATTTTTACAAGCTTCCATTCAGAACTAAGAATTAAACAGACCCTTGATGATCTAAATGCCAACAAATCAGTCATTTAGTTGATAGTTCGGCAAAGAGTATGGCGATTAAAAAATTAGAGTTTTGGTTTACTTGTTATTCAACAGTCATTTTTTGCACAATGTGCTAATTAGACCGGGACATGTATTCTATAGCGAATACCAAATCACTAAAAACACCCAAGCCTTAGTTGATAATTGAATTCACGAACTGTTGCCGATGGACAGAGAACAAACCATTTGGCTGTAATTTGGAGTAAAAATTCTAAAATAGGTGATGTTGAAATTTTTAAGGAAGTGAAAGTATAGATATATGACAAAAATATGATAACGTACATAAAATAAAAACTGAAAATGAGTGAAGTGTGCCAAGATTTAATAAGTGAATATAATATGATTCAAGAATTATTTAAAGTTTCACCTCTTAGGGAAAAATAGTTGGTTATATGGCCGAGTCGATTCTTCTAAAATCAATATTGGTTACTTATTATTTGTTTTCGTAATATCTTATTTTTAATTACATCCATCGTTTTAAGATTTTAAAAGTTTAATATGCAGAATTATCTTCTGGTGAGATGCAAAGTATACTGATAATTTATTCTCTATAGAGAATTGTATTTTAACAAATTCATATGTTTTAATGGTATTGAAAGGATATTAAAAATTAAATAAGAAACTGTTCTAGATTTTAACTTATATAAATTTAATGATAAAAGTTTATGTAGTGCTTTTATCTCATATCACACTAAAAATTTACAATTTAAAGAAAATATACAAGGATTTTACTTTTGAATATTGCTTTAAATTGAATAAATTACCACAAATTGCCGAATTGTTAACTAAAACAATAAGCAAATCTCACAAAAAATTAATAAATTTTGAAAGATGAATATTATAGTTATATTTCTTATTGATGTACATTATAAATAAATGAGAATTATGAATTTTTAAACGAATATTTATATGTCCCATATATATGATTGCATAAATATAAGAAGAAAATTCTTCCAACCTTCTTGTAAAAAATACATATACATAAAATTCTAATAGATTATATATTTCTCAAACAGTACTTTATATCATATACTGACGCAAGATTTCGGAAGTAATTTTTAAAAAATATTCAGCGCTTAGGAATTTGCCTTCAGAAATGTTATTGAATCAAACATTACATAAGCAATTTATATTTAATGTTCACAATTATTATGTGTGAATTAAATTTTATTCCCATAAGCAAAGTAAAAAACGATATATCTTTCAATTGTATGATTAAATGTAACTTTTTTGTATTAGAACTACATTTTTCCAATGATAAAAAATAAAATATGTTTGGAAAATATGATTCCTCTTATTTCTATTATATTCATTTTAAGCTTTCTAAGTTCATTTCAAAAAAAAAAAAAAAAAGAATTTCCGTATGAGATAATAGCTTTATAAGAGTTCAGAAAGCGATTAAGTTTCCGTGTTGGTTTTAAAAGAAAAGTTTTATTTCAAAACATATTGAATGAAGAGATTATCGTTTAATATGTAATTTAAACAAAAATTTTCTACCTGAATCATTTTGTGACCAGTCCTTTGAACCTTTTTACTTTGAAAATCATTTTGTCAATAACAGTATCCGATTTAAAATCAAGCTAAAATTATTTTCGATTCAAAATATTGGAAAAAGAAATATTCAAGATGTAGTTCTCTAACTGTTATCAGGAAACGTTGATAACTAACAAAACTTGCTGATAAGAAAGAGAATCTAATTTTAAACATCAGAGATTGAGCGTACTTCATAATATTGGATTCTTTTTTAATTAGAAAAATACATTTTTTAAAGTATACAAAAAACTACTGAAAATAAAATGACTTTCTGGAAAATTGTGCCAGTAAACTGTGTTTAGGTTATTATTAAATAATAAGAAATTTAGGTTATTATTTAAGCTAAGTTCAATTCAGAGAAAAAATTTTCGTATGAGATGATAGCTTTATAAGAGTTTAAAAAGCAATTGCTTTTATAGTAAAATAAAAATTAAATTAAGCAGATAAATAAACTCAACAGTGTTTATTTAGACTTCTGAAAATCCAAAAACATAAACTGAATGCATAAAAAAATGAATCATTTTTTATAAGAAATATGAAACAGAAAACTTCATTTTTAAAAATTAATATTAGATTTTGGAACTTTGTATTATCTTACATTCAAACATACAAAAAATATGTTATGACATTTTACAAATGAAAATAAAATATTAGTTAATATTACTGTAATATTCTAACTTCTTACAACTAAGGCTTGAGATAGTTATCATCAGAACTAGGAATTTTGATAGAATATTTGTAAGAAGATTTAAGATGTTGCATACAAGATTCCTGAAATCGCCTGAACAACAATGCAACAATGACGTTCTTCATTTTCGATTATTCCATTAATTTTATCCTTTGTATGATTATGTCCATGGTTTTAAAGGGTTGCTTATCGATTGAACTTCATTTCTGTTTGTTTTCACGATGTTGTTTTGATATGTAAATACATGTATTATCTATCAGACTTGGATTAAACAGACAATGTGTTCTCGGGAACCTTATCTCTCAGACATTTTAACGTTCCCTAATACTTCTACATATCGACTTTCGAATAAGGAGCGTGTAAGACATAGTATTGTTAGGATGTGATCTCTCCTACACAGAAGGCTTACCGAGAAGGCAGACTTTGTGGGCGTAGATCGTGAACACAGGAAACTGTGAGGGCGTAAGAGACGCCGGTCTTAGTGCTGCGCTGGAACTGAAGAGCACACAGAGTCCAGTCTCGAAATTAATGGCTTGGCAGGTAGCGTTGTTGTTGCAGAGTGATAAGCAGTCGGTCAGCTTCAACGTTCCGGGCACAAGCTCCATCGTGTCCCCTGGAGATGTGTACACGTAGCCGGTAATCAGTTCGAATGTTATGAAACCACTGCTACAACCTAAAAGATAAAAAAAATGAAAAGTGAATAAATTATACCTTAAACAGTGAAAATAATGTCTCAGTATCTGCTAGGAAAATTATTAAATCCGGTAGAGGACCATTTTGCAAAATCAAATCTTTGATGGTATTTGCAGTTGCGTTGCGCATTGCCAACTTGCGTCATCATGCTACTGCACTTTAAAACACTTACAAATCATCAAAACACAAACCTATATCAATTAACATTATAAATAACTTAAATTACAATTTGTACACAGGTAGCTGTATTGATGAGAATTATATGAGAACCATTAAAATAGTCAAAGTTTATATTTATGTTAATCTATCATGCATGTATTAATAACAATGAATATTAAACGTATTGTAGATCAATATATATTGCAAATTAATCAATATTTAAATTCTAAAATGTACATATATTCTTATTGTTAAAACATTACACTTATAATACAGAATATTGTACAAGAAAATATGAAAAGTAAATTGTGGTGTTGTCGTGTGCCAGCTAGGCTGGCATTATGGGGTGCGTTGTTCCACTTTTCCAACTGAACCATATTTTGGTGCATATCATATTTTGGCTATGGATTTTGGTGACTTCCTCAGTGCACACATACCATAGGGACCCATTTATAGGGTCGGAAACCATTCACTCCACATTCAAACAAGGAAAGGATAAAACCAGGGTAGTTAGAGAGAGAACATACATCCATGCCAAACCGGGATTCGAACCCAGGACCTCCCTATATGCGCCAGGAACGCTGACCACTAGACAAGTTGGGCGACAGTAAATTGTGTTAAAAACATGTTTAGAGGAATTGTTATTATCGTATATTGTTATTATTAATTTCAGTAGCCCGAAATATTCGAAAATAAAATTATTTAACTGATAAAAGTAATAAGGAAATTTTTCGTTCTCAGACATTTTCATAAACCTAAATTTAATGGTGTAGGATAAGGTATTTTTTAATTTTATCTCAAAATATTTGACAAAATCAATGGTCCATTCTCAAATTTAATTGTAAATTAAATCGACCGCTTGAATTACGATAACAATAATTTCTTAAAAGCAAAAGTAAATTAATAATTTTAATGAAAAATTGAATAATTTTGAATTTTTAATTGTTTAGATTAATATAACTACAAAAATAACTATAATTTTCTATTCATAAGCCACATTTCATTTTATTTTAGATTTTTTGAATTTTTTAAATAAATATCTATTTCTTTTATAAACAAACTAAATATATAATTTATTATGAAGTTGTTTTCTTACAAACATTTTTCCATTGGATAATTTTGTGTTAAATAATAAATTATAAGTATTTATGTTTGTATAATATCACCCAAAAGATTTCAATGTAAAATATATCATCCTGTATGAAGCAGAAGTAAAATTATCTAAATGGACAAATGTTTAACGTTCATAAAAGATGTCAACTTTTCCTTTTTAACTTTTGGGAAAAACTACCGTAGACTTTTTACTGAAAAATTCACTATCAATTTTTCCAAAATCAGTTATCATCTTAAAATTTCTGAGTCAAAGAAATTATAAATTTTTCGTATGTACTAAGTTTCAGTAAGTTAGTAAAACTTTCAGTAATCAAGGGAATTTAGTATGAAACAAACTAATAAAGTAAATTTCTAAACACAATTATTTCTCTGACCAAATCATATACCTTCATCAAAAATTTTTGCTAATTACTAAATACTGCTTACAACTGTAAAATAATGTCCTCATTTTTGACACTTTTTTCCATAAAACAATTCCAGTTCAATGAAAGAGTAAGACAAGTATTCGAAGTTTTCATTGAAAAGAAATAATTTTTATCTATATAAGTATTATTTGAGATTTAAATTATATAAAGAAAAACAAATACGAGGCTTTTCGAGTAAAGATCAAACGAGAGATAATTGGTCTCGAAGGAACTTCATCCCAGAAGACTTCGTCATAATATTAACGAGATAATTAAGCGTCCACCTGACGTTCAGTACCACGTGACCTCCAGCATGAGTCGCTGCCGTCAGGAGGTGGGACAGCGTGGCGTTAAAAGATCGTTCCGCCCTTTGGCTCTGGATGCTGTGTGAATTTTAAAGAGAATGCGTACACCTCGTCAGCTCACTTTGTAGCGCATACTTCACGGAACATTGCTTCTTGTATGATATCATGATGCATTAAATGATTTCTTGCCGAAATTTTGCAGACTTGTCTCGAGACAAGATTGTAAGATAATGTTTGTAACACTCCGCAAGAAAGTTCCATTGCAAAGGAATCCTATATTTTTTTACTACAATAAAGATTCCTACAGGTTGATAAATAACACCCAAAATAAATTAAAACATAATAACATAAACAATCATAAAATTAAAAGTTAATCACTTTTAGTTAATTAGGGGAAATTTTAAAAACATAAAATTAATATTTTAAAAAAAAAGAAAATTATTGGTTTCTTTAGAAATAAGCATTATAAGCTGTTAGGCAATGATTTTGTGTTGCAATCATTTATCACTTCACAAATGATAATCAGTATTCGCCCTTTAAATGAAGTTGTGTTTTACCATTATATTCCTAAGGTTATAACAGTTTTAATATTAGTGTGTAAAATTATGTTTTACATGGTACGGTGAACTTCTGATCAAGAATTAAAAAAATATAATTTAGCAAAACAAATTAACAACATTTTTAAATATTAGGGGAAAAATAGTTTTACTTGTATTGTTTAACTGCTTAAAAAAATAGAAAAATATTGGGTTGTTCGGAAAGTCATTTCGTTTTTCATGAAAATGAAAAACGTGCAGCAAATAAATATTGTATTGCATTGCATACTGTTCATTCTAGTCCAATAGCTTTTGGAATCACGCTACTACTAGAAAGATGGTAAAATCATTCTGGTAGTAGCACGATTCCACAGTCGTAAAGTGGTTCGTTTTTACTAGCAAAAAGCTGATCCATGCAGGAAAAACGTTCCGAACAACCCAATAGATAAGAATATACTAAAATATTAATTAATGAATTACTTTTGAGATATGCCTTTGAGTATTTTCAAAGTATTTAAATCAATGACAAGGCTATTATACGATTTCCCTGTATGAACTTAAAATATATTAAATTCTAATTCTTAATCGATTGTTGGATCTATTCTTGAAAGTGCAAATAATAAATAACCTAAGAAACGAAAAAAAATAACTTACAAAAAAATTACAAGTCATTCAAGAAGGCTCTTCTAATGATATAGTTAAACAATCGCTTAAAAAAAAAGAAAGATGTTTATTTTACCGGAAGCTACCAACAGTTGTCAGATTGTCTAAAGATAGTTAGTCTTTTGATACACGAGATGCCAATTTCTGATTTTTTGAGGGACGTGAACGAGACACTTAAGACCTTTAATTACTTGGCAAATAAAAAATAGGAACAGAATGTGAATTAATAATGGACAGCTTTCTTCCAAGATTTATGGTTTCAAAATGTAAAGTTATTGATATTCATCTAAAATATTATTCCTGCGAATTTAAAGTAATGCTATCTTGAAACGAAACTCATCGGATATTGGCCAATAAATTGGATGGTCGGAACCTTCATTTCCTTCATGGATTCCATAACTGTGAAGGGCTTCAATGTTTCTAGTGGTTCACTTTTATAAAAGTTCACTTTAAGCCATAGATCCCTGTTGAACCAGCCCTTGTGTGTAAAAAATAACCCTAGAACGAAAGAAAACCTACCATGGAAATTTAATTGTTTAAAATAAAATATATCTTAAGAAAAAAAAATGGCATCTTAAATAAAATATTTTAAACTTTAAAATATACCATGAATAAATAGTATTTAACAATTGCAAGTTTTGTTCCTTTTCACTTTTCATAAATGTTATAATTTTAAGTAAATACATAGTTTATAAGGAGCTTTTCACTTACTATATAAGCACACATCTGATTTTTTTTAATATTTCCCCTCCTTTTGTAAGAAAAAATTCCAAACTTCCAGATGATTCTTTTATATATATAACTAAACTCCATGGCACGACAACCCATGTGGGCCAAGGCCTATAGTGCCCATAACGGTTTTCATGACCGAGGGCCCTGGGTATGTCCCAGTTAGGTGGTCAGCCTAACTGGAACTAAGACCCCCAGTGCTTAGTTCCCAAGCATGCTTGGTACTCAGTTAATCGACCCACTGAAGGGATGAAAGGCTGAGTCAACCTTGCCCAGCCCGTGGATCGAACCTCGAACCTGTGTCATGGGAGCGTGAAACGCTGCCACTAAGCCCCTCATATATATATATATATATATATATATATATATATATATATATATATATATATATATATATATATATATATATATATATATATATATATATATATATATATATATATATATATATATATATATATATATATGTAATCTAATTACTTTTTTCAATTATTTTTTCCTGAAAAAAGTAGTTTATGCTGCATTTGTTTTTAAAAAATTATATAATTCTTATATTTGTAAGAATTAGGAATTTTATGTATTCTGAAACATGACCAACACATGCTTTATGAGAAGTTTGAGTCTTACACTTGGGGTAATTTGTTATTTTTGAAACTCCCGTAAGAATAACTTCGACTCTCTCCTTCACTTGGTCAGTAATTATAAGAATCTTTCTTCCTCTAAAATGCTTACAGATACCTGACAGTTACCCAGATAACCGTTACCATATTTACCACAGTTCAACGATGTAAAAAGTAATCGTGTTTAATACACACACACACACACACACACACACACACACACACATATATATATATATATATATATATATATATATATATATATATATATATATATATATATATATATATATATATATATATATATATACACACACACGAGTTGTTTCAAAATGTGGGTGTCACTATACGTTTGTTCAGTTCAGTAACCCGATAGCAGCAAAGCATACGAAAGTGCAAAATCACCACAAAAGGCAGGCCGCAAGCATCAACAATGGGTGTCATTCCATCGCCCACTAAAAACAATGACGAATGATATGTGGAGGCGACCTTCAAAAGAAAGGTTTTACTATTGAAAACATGGTGGTCATTTTCTTCAGACACATGGAATCTAATAAGCTCGGCTTTTCTCATATTTTGCATATCTATAGGCCTCTTGATAAAATTCCGCCATCACTTTTCTTTTGTTAATAGTGTGATAATTGGACTTGTGTGTCAAAAACCCTGCAGAAACATAAGCGTTTCGAATATTATTTGCCTTGAAAAGAGAGATTATAATTTGATTAATGATAGTTAACAAAAGATCAAATTTGAAATTGAAAGGAAATTTATTTATGAAGGCAAATAATAGTTCCACTAAAACACAAGTCTTGTTGAATCAAATAATACTAAATTCAGGAGAAAAAAATTGATGCATTCAAGTGCATTCAATAATGTATTCGCATGAATTGAATCAGATATGTGGGTACATGGTATGTAACAAAAAATATGTAATTAATAAATAAATTAAACATAGGTGAGAATATCGAAGAATCAGTTTGTTAATTTTTGAATTAAATGAAAAACTTAATTATAAATTTATGTTATTTGTGATATCTTCAGACAGATTATATCTGTCCACCGAGGAAACTAAATACAGAAACTACAGTTAAACGACGAATTGGACATTTAAATTGGCTCTTTACTCTTTTATAGCATACGGTAAGTGGGACGTTGGACCCTACAGAAATTGGAGCAAGAATAAAAACTTTCCAAATAAAATCCTTCGGATCTTCGGCTGGGGAAGGCATTGTAACAATTATTTCACATCTCAAGAATGCTCTTGTCCACCCTGCAGGGAACAACAACTTCGTAAATATACATTTACTGCATCCTTTTTATTCATCACATATTTGGAATTTGGAAGTAAGATATACAGGGTAACAACATTATCCTGTTGACGAAAAAAATATTGTATTAAACTAAAAACATGGAATTTATTTTCAAAAACTAACATTGCTTTTGTTTCTTTGGTCTAAGACCTCTTTTGGAATCTCACCTAATCAGGAGAAGGACAAAAATAATGTTATACAAGATATTGATTAAACCAGTTCTAACCTACGCCTCAGAGACATGGACCTTGACGATGAAGGAAGTGAAAACATTGGCGATTTTTGAGAGAAAGGTCCTAAGAACAATTCTTGGTGTTGTCCTGGAAAATAACTTCCGGCGAAAAAGGTATACATTTGAACTGTACAAAATCTATGGAGAAGAAGACATCATTCAATCAATAAAACTATCTAGAATGAGATGGTCAGGCCACTTCATGTTAATGAGTACCAATAAAGGTCTTCAAGGAGAACACCAATAAAAGTCAAGAACTGGAGGTCGATTTCTAGAAAAGGGGCGGAATGGCAGAGACTTCTGAAGAAGGCCAAGGTCCACAAGGGGCTATCGTGCCAATGCTGATGATGATGAACATTACTAAAGTCATTTGTTACTTAGATACAACATATCCACCTCCAGTATAAAATGGCCCCCTTGGGCATCGATACAAAGCCTTAAACGTCGCGTAAAATTTTCTGCAATGAGCCGCAGTTCATCAGGCCTTAATTTAGGCTATTCCTTCTTAAGAATAGACTTTATGCATTCCCAAACTTCGAGATGGCTTAGAGCATAATCTTGATTGCAGAATAGACCAAACACTATAATCAATTAAGTTTATGAAAGGTGAATAGGGGAGCTACACTAGCACACTCTGAATTTTCTTTAATCCAGCCTCAAATAAGGCAATTATTTGCCGTCGTTGGTTTGGCATATTATTTCAAACAAGGAAATAAAAACTACCTATTTGTTTTACTAACATTAAGATCTCTTAAGCAAACAAAATTTTTATAAAAAGGTATGGACATGAATTAAACCAATCACAAACAGTATAATTTTGTCAACAGTATAAAGTTGTCACCCTGTAAATCACATACTTTAGCAAGAGAGCAATCATAGATTTACTTGCGATTTTGATGATATTTCTTTTCTTTTTTTTATTTATATATTTAGTAATTATGTAAATTTATTCATTCATTTGTTATTATTATTTTCCACTTCAAAATATAATAAATTTATTTATTCATTTTTAATGAAGAATTCACTCTCAATGAATTCATTATGAAATCAAGAGTTTCTTGTGGATTTTTCCATTATAAAATAGTAAAATTTTACAAACAATTCTAATTCTAAAATTTTACAAACACACACAAAAAAAACAATTCTTAAATGGTGAATTACTGAAATATTTTAAAATCACAACGAATACAAATGTACATGTAATTTCAGAATGTCACATATAATTTTCTTACGATTTGATTTCTTGTTTTTCTAAAATCATTGCTTGAGATTACGAATTGATTCGACAAGGATTTGTAGTTTAAAATGGACTCTGAACTACAAACAACAGCTGTGTCTGGGTTTATTGGTGGTTAAAGTTAGAATCACACTCTTCGAAGCATAAGGCCCCATACTCAACCACATGTGAGAATGGATGCCCTTACAAATACATACGCAGGAAGAAAGTTGAAAACTTTTGGATTTTCTCTCTTACAACACATAAATAGGGCCTGTTAAATCTATTTCGCGAAAGTAGAGTGTGTCGGATGTTGTTGTTGTTGCTTATGACACTTGGACAAGCCAAGCTCGCTGTGCCTTTGGCTTTTCGAATTAAGTCAATAGAGAGTGTCTTTCGTTTTGGATCAGAGCACCATGAAGGTGAAAGTACGACTTTTTGCTCTTTTTAAGGTGCCTCGTCATTTTGAACGACGGTCAGGTGACGAGGCCACACCTGAGCTGGCACCCTCCTCTCCACATCCACGCCACACCAGCGGAAGGACTTTGGACGTCACATATTAACGTGGGCACGTCCCCAACCCACGGAGTTCCAGCAACCCAGTGAAGGAGAGTACACCGTGGTCACCCTCCCAACCACTGCCCGCGGCAAATGATGCTTCATTTTGCTGAGCTTACGGGAAGCGGCGTGAAGCTACTGAGCCACTGGAGCTCAAAATGCGAAGTTTTGGTTCGATTCCCACCACATTTAAACAAAGGAAGATAGATGTTACATTTCATTTTTTATTCATTTTTTTCCGAGTATTTATTTCAAGGTGTGTGCGTGGGAGTTTTCTAGCTTCCTTTGTTGTAACATGTAAATGTGGGAATGGTTTCTTATGTTGTAGCATCCATACACATCCAAGGGGGGAATCGTCATCATCATTCATGGCGCGCCAGCCCAGGATGGGCCAAGGCCTTCTGAACAAGTTTCTTCCAGCCACCTCTACTGGCAGCCAAACTCCTCCAATTTTTTGTTCCAAGGACCCTACAGTCTTCTTCGACTGCATCCACCCATCTCAGCTTTGGTCTTCCTCTTCTTCTTACGCTGATGGGTTTTGCAAAAAAAAAAATTCCCTTCGTGTTTTAGTGTCTTTCATTCTAATAATATGTCCAACCCAATTAAGACGGCTTACTTCAATGGGATGTACAATGTCTGGCTCCTTGTAAATTCAATAGATTTCTGTATTGTATATTTGCGCCAGACACCGTTTTCCTTCGCACCTCCAAAGGTACTTCTTAAAATCCCGCTTAGATTCAAGTATCTTGGAACTTTTATTTGCAACGACAACAGCCTACGAAATGAAATATGCGAGAGAGTGCAGGCTGGTAATAGAGCTTTCCGCAAATAAAAGTTAATTCAATAATAGATTGATATCACGATAAACAAAACTGCAAATCTATAAAACCCTCATTAGACCCATCGTTAAATATGCCGGAGGAACAGGGACATTGAATGTGAGGGACTCGGAATATATTAGAATTTTTGAACGTAAAATGTTAAGGAAAATCTATGGACCAAGGCTTGAAAAGGGTGAATGGATGAGAAGAAATAATAAAGAATGAATGCTCCTAGTGAAAAACAAAGACATAGTGAGATTCATGAAAGCACAAAGAATACGGTGGCTTGGCCACGTACACCGCAGAGATGAAAAAAGTATCGTAAAAAGGATAACAAAGGGTTCAATAGCAAGAAGAAGGGGAGACGCAGAGAAACACGGATTGATAATGTGGAAGAGGACCTGGAGACCATGAAGATAAAGAAGTTGGAAAAATTTGGCTCTGAAGTGGGAAAAGTGGAAGGAGGTTGTATTGGAGGCGAAGGCCTGCATAGGGCTGTAACGCCAGTTAAGAAGAAGAATGTATCGACATTTAAAAATTCAATCGCAATCTGAGAAATGTACAACAGAGAAAAAAAATTGTAGGTTATTATATTAATAAATGCATCCATTTTTTAAAGAAATATCGTGTGGAACTCTTCCAATTATTCTACTGTTTTCTCGTGCTCAATGTCCTGTGTTCGAATATTCTGATGGAAATCCCCTGGTCGGAGGCTTTGATCATTGATGAGAACGCTCTAAATCCTAGATCTGGAAAGATTCAGTCCATAAAAATCGAAGGTTAAGCCTGGATGTGAGTGTCTCCGGGGCTCTCTCTCGCAGCCTACTCACCTTAAAGGATTAATTCGCACAGGGTGAGGGAGAATCCAGCGGGGGGGATTGCTGAGCATCTGAACCGAGACCGACGGGAGTTCCGTTACATAATGCTCAGGCACGTATCGCTCCCACTTCCTCCACACCAACTCCATGTTTATGAAATCAATCAAACGTTTCGATCGAAAGATAATTCCGAATCACCTCTTCAGGAAGGGAATTTCCAGCAATATGCATCGCATTCTTTTCGTTTTCCTCGGTAAGGTCTTCATGCATTTTGACAGCGAAGAAAAAAAATTTTTTGTACAGAATTAGTCTCTTTACTTAATAGGAAAAATAATGGATCTTAAGCTTATGAAGTAAAATTTTTAAATATTACATAATTAATGGAATAATGATTGCATATAATAGCGCATATTTAATGCAAATTGTATAGATTTAATGTTCAGTAATTAAATTTAATACAGTTTTAAGTCGGAATGAAAAAAAATTTAAATCACCGTTTGCTTGGAGCGGAATACATTATGTCTCAAATGTCAAATAATTTTTTATCGTCAAAAATTGAGTTGATTTTAAGTATTCGAAAATATTTATTGAATTGATATTATGATCGGGATTATATTTCTAATAGAATATAATACTTTAATATTAACGAAAATGCGTAGTAATGAAATATATATGAACATACATACATTAAAATAAAATAAATTCAGTAATATTTCAAATACTATTAAATTACACTACTTTTCTTAATTAATAGAATTTCTAAGAAACATAATTTGTTTCAAAAATACATTAAGTTGTAAATGATATCAAGGTCCAAGAATCTTTTTGTACATACTAAATTGCTTTTAATAATTATATGCATATGTATATATATATATATATATATATATATATATATATATATATATATATATATATATATATATATATATATATATATATATATATATATATATATATATATATATATATATATATATATATATATGTATGTATATATATATATCCATTGTTAATTAAAAACACATACAAATTAAGTGAAATATGAATTGAATTTTCAATTTTTTTAGTCAAAAAATATTAATGAATGTGGCATGTATCAAATTATGCTTAAAATTGACTTTTACCTAAAACGGAATCTATTTCTGAAACTACTTTGCAAATTGAAGTTTTTAACGAAATTTATTTTTATAAAAGCAAAATTAATTTTTATAAACTATTATACATTTACATCAGTATCCCATTTATTTTTATAATGATTTCAATATAGTTATTTACATATTAAATCTAATTTTATATTTATTAATACAATATCAATTTATAAATATGAACAATAAGAATTTATTAATAATGTTATATATTTTTAACAGAAATGAAGGAATATTTTGGAAAAAGAAAATTCAATAGCTATTTCATAATTACTGTTTTCTATCTTAATAGCAATTCATATCAACTTCATTTTCTTGTCTCTATTAACTTACGTGAATTTATTTAGTCTTTATTAACTTACACCAGTTTATTATTAAAAAATTTATTAAGCAAAATTGCTTAAAATATTATAAATTTTAATTTAATTTAATTTAAAAATTCTAATTATATCGATAATTACTGATCATAGTCGATAAAATAAATTTTTCAATCAAAATTTTACTTTGACATTTGAATAAAGTGTACATTTTTTTAATGTTTAGATTATTTTAAACTCGTTTTATGAAATTTTATACAATTCTTAAGTTAAATCAGCTTTGTTGAGGGCAATTATAAAACGACGCTATCTTTTTTTTTATATAAGATAATTAGCATCTTATTGAGGAAAATCTAACAGCCAAATGCTCTTGAAAGGCCAATGTAGAGCAATCGCTTTTTAACCTTCAAGGAAAGGATTGATTAGATGGTGGGCCGCATTTCATGTTACAAAGGGAAAAAAACTGGAAAATAAGGGAAAACTCCATCTAGCTTTGATTAGGATTCATTGAGAATGACTTCGGCAGCTTGCCCTCTCAAGAGCTGTGTCCAAGCCCTAGGAGTGTTTCACGCGAAGAGTCCAAGTAAGAAAATAAACAGTTTCTACAGATTTCATTTCTCAAATAATCAGATTTATAATTTCGAAAAAAATGAGAAATTGGAGGTTATTATTTTGACATCACATTTAATTTCTCGTCACATTAAAAAATAAATATCTTATCTTAAAATATATATATATATATATATATATATATATATATATATATATATATATATATATATATATATATATATATATATATATATATATATATATATATATATATATACAGTATAGGATTAGGATCCATTATTCGGCAACCTCGGGACCGAACATATTTCGGTTACTGGAATTCTCCGTTTTCGGATCGCTGTCGAAAATTTCAATAAACATTTGCAAAAAATCGCGACATCCCTTCTCCATCCATGAAATAATTTGTAGGAGGAAAAATAATAACTATATCGTTAATATTTTTAATGAAAAATACACACATATATATATAATAAAATAACCTAAGATTTGCAAAGATTATTTTTTGCTTATTGATGCAAATATATCGCTAATTTTTTGTTTGTTTTAAATGCTTTGGTTTTCTGACAATAAAGTTTCTTGTATTTTATATACAGAGATAATATCGTGTTCTTTAATGATTTTTGTTCCGTTCCGCGGATAAGTTCTTTCGTTAGTTCTGGACAACGGCCAATGGAAATGTTTTCTGCTTCCTCTACTTCGGTATCCTCAGAACTTGAAGAATCGGTGTCTTTCCTGTTGAGCACTTGACTGACGATCTCGTCATCAGTTAACAGAAGTACAGTCGGAGCATTTATGTCAGCATTTAAGGAATTTTGTATAGTTCTTTCATCGATTATTTCCTCACTTGAAATGCTTTTGGCATATTCTAACAAATCTTGGATCATTTTTTTTTCTTGTGACACGCGAAAGTCACATGGTTTTCAAAATTCTCGGAATACTTATATATGTATATACTTATATATGTGTGTGTATACATATATAAAGAGAGAGAGTTACATAGTATTAAATTTCTTACAATAGGACGGGCTGACAAATAGAAAGAAAGAACGAAGTCTTGGGTCGAAAATATTTCTTAAATTTACAAAAAAAGGAAAAAATTACAATCTGAAAAATGCCGGTTTTAGGAACATTCCGGTTCTTGGGAAGCCAGATAATATGGATCCTATACTGTATTTATATATATATATATATATATATATATATATATATATATATATATATATATATATATATATATATATTAAAATATACGGGGAAATATTAGTAGTTGAAATCAATTTTTCGACTTCATTAAAAATAAATTTTTCTGTTTCACTATGCTGTAAATGTATGGCAGCTAGACATTCATGGGAAAAAGTATAATTTTTAATCCGTTATTCAATTTATCCAATTGTGAGTCAGTACGGCTAATGTTAAAAGCAATGACCGCAACTATTCTATATTATTTCTTTTTTTTATTTTCATTTCCTATGAGGGGTAGAGGGGCTCTCTACTGTTCACGAGTGTGTTTGACAGGTAGGCGACCATTTCATTTTACATTTTAGCTCTAAATTGTTAGGAAAACATGAAATGAGAGTAAAAAGCATATCCTTAGATGTAGGAACAATGAAAATGTGTGCATTGTTATGATGTTTTTTTTTCTATTTTATATCATGTTTCCGATTTTACCTCTTCCTTTCACAGTAATTTCCGGAAATGCTTTTTATTTATCCGTAAACACGTTCACATCTAGGTAGATTCATCCCGACATATTCGACTTTCCCTATTCTAGTTTTATTATATTGAACTTTCAGTTTGATTGCATTGAATGAAATTAGGAATGTTTTCCGGATTGTTTGCCGTAGTACTATTTTTTGTTTATTATGGAATTAAAATTTCTTTTAATGAAAGTTTTATTTACTTTTTGTGATTTTAATGGTTTATATTCTTATTTTATACATCCCACTCAAAATTATTTCTTTACGTTTATATCAACTAACAGAACGTTATCAACAATTTATGCAAATCTTAAATATAACTTATTTCTAATTATGAAAAAAAATAAATAAAAAACCCAAGAATTTTATTTGTTGGCTTTCTACGTCACTCATCAATTGCATACTTTCTTTCTTGTTGATTTTTGCACAATCATTTTTGGAATACGAGAGCTATTTTCACCGTTACAAGCCATCCATCAACGTGAGAATCGAACCCACTATCTGTTTATGTGAAACATATAACACTGACAAATGCAATTTTAATTGCATATTAATGAATGGAAAATAAAATTATAATAATAACGTATAATTTTTATAAAATGAGATAACGATTTAATTTACTGTTTGCTTAAATCAAGTGAAGTGATAATGATTCATCAATTATTTGATTGATTAAATCATATTTACTTATTTAAAACTGTTAAATAACTAATTGCTTCTTTTATAATCTTACTATGTGCTACAAAGATCACACAGTTTGCACGCGTTCTTCATATTTAAAAATATTCAAATCCTTAAATATTTATAAATTCATAAATAAGGTTATACACTTGAAAATAATTATGAGCCATTATATTTTACAAATCAATTCCAAATTGTAAATAATGATAGTACAACGAGTATTATTTCAATATTACATTAAAGAAATGTATTCTCGAGTCCTTTTAAGTTTAGAAGCATATTTTCTTTGAATCAGTTGTAAGTAAAGAAATTATCACTACAGTAACAATATTAAAATTAATGAACGCAAGACATAAAATTTTGGGAAATAAATTTTTTTATAATTTTCTCTCGTTTTCATTAACATTTATCAATTCTAAATTTATCTGCAAATGCGTAATTAATATTTTATTATTTTTACTAAATTTACTTATTTTATTTTGTATATTTAAAAAATTTTGTTGATTGAAAAGTTTTTATGAATATATGCGGTATTTTTAATATTTTTATAATTGTTAATTATTCATTTTTAAAATTCAACTTCTCAATCAACTCGAAATATCTGTTCCTGGTGTAAGTGAAAAGAATTCAAGAGTAACACCACATCCAAATAAGGTCTTTTTACCCCGAATAGGAGACATGCGAATCGATAAAGGAATTTTATAACATCCACAGAGTGTGTTTATTTGCAACAGAACTTTCCACATTGAATGGATCATATTCACGAGTCAATGTTTGGAAGATTTTTACATCAGCTCCTTTCCTAAAATAATGTTTTTGGGTAATTTTAAGTACATTTCGTATATTGCTGCTTTTCGAGTTTCACTAGAAAAATTGCTAGAAACTAGAAAAAAACACGTCAGATAACCCATTAAACATTTCATTTTATTATTATATACAAGATTCGTAACTTATGAGATTCGTGATTTCTTATAGTTTCAAATTAAGAAAATTTAGGGTTCTGTGTTTCTGCTATTATAAAACATATTGTTCTTGAAAGAAGAAAACATAATTAAAGAAAGAAAAAACTATGTGAACTTGTTGTTGAATTTTACTACATCGCAAATAAGTAACTTTATTTTTGAAAATTTATTTTATCAGAAAATAAGATGCAATATTGCATTCACTTCCCACTATTTACAAATGTGTATCAATTCAATTGCATCTGTTTAGTTTGAAGCTTTTGGAAAAATATATTAAAGTATAATTCCTTTTTTTACATAATCTTTTCTTATATTCTGATAACTTTCAATCCACATTGATAAAATTTTCTATAATGGATAGTAAAATTCTAACAAATAAATAGAAATATTTTTAGAGAAAAAATATGGAAACTCTATTATTATGTTTCAGATGATATAAATTTTTTTAAATAATGATATAAAATAAGCATTTTCTAAATTTACATTATTTAATACATATCAAGTCATTTTAAACTTAAATATTAATTTAGTATTAGTATTTAAACTTCAGTAAATAAAAGTTATTTCCTACGATTTTAATAAATTTATTTTTTTAAATATCTTTGTTTCGATTAATTTTTTTGATAATTTATTGAAAAGTTGCTTTAATGCCCTTACTGCTTCTACATTTTCACCTACATACATACATATATATTATTTTTATGTGAATATTTAATAAAAAAAAGTGTGTTATTTCAGAAATGGTAAATATATTCCAGAATGTGTGCAACAATAAATCGCTTTTGTAATCTACTTACTATTTTTTTATAATATCCTTTGACTCTTTTACTATTAATGTTAATTCTTATTTTGTAAATGCATGCAAAAATTTTCATAGTTATTATTATTTTAATATTTTAAAATCAGTCAATAGAAGATGATATGTAATAAATAGCACTAATAACACAAACTATATTGATTAAATAGTGCTACAAATGAAAAACAATGCTTCAAACATACGAAATTGCAAAATAAAATCTAATCAAATGAATTTTTCATGAGATATTATACTAAGCTTAAGAAGTCTTAAAATAAATAATCGAATAAACATACCATTTGCAAGAGTATTTTGAAAACTAACTAAAAGGACCACCGCCGTAAAACATATTCCATTGTATTTCTTAAAGAAATCTGTATCTCCTCCCATTTTTTTCAAGGGAATTTTGAAACAAGTCCTTTTTAAAAATTGAAGGAATTTTCTAAAATCTCAGTCTCGATGCCAGCTGACTGAAAATTGCTTTTCTTCGAAGTCAACACCGGTACATCCACGGAGCGGAGAAGCTGATGCGGAGAGAAGATGAGGGAGAGCTGAAAGGAGAAGATGCTCTCTCTTCCGCTGCTGGAAGTAGACTACCTGTTGAAGAGGGATGGCCCTGAACTTGAATCAGTGTTGCTCACGTGACTTTGACGGCCGCCATTTTGGGGGTTTTCTCTCTCTATCCACCATTCCGGGGTCAATAGCCGAAGTAACGGGAAATAGGTGGGATCCGCTGCGGTGGTGGTGGTGTGGGGGGAGAGACGTTGATCATCATAGCTGAGTTGCCTATTCGATGGCAGATGTTTGGCAACAGTTTATCGGCGGTGAAGGCCAACCGCAAAAGCGATGCTTCGTTGCTTTTGGGAATGCCGAGGTGCGCTTTCGCGTTGTTTTCTTTCTAATCAACTCATCGCTTCCGTAAGCTAAATGCTGATTGAGATCCACACTCACTGAATCCAACATTAATTAATTTCATTGAAGTTCTTAAAAGTTAGAATATTTCTTCACTAAACCTAGTGTTTTTTTTTTTTCGTTTTTTTTCAATGAAAAATGTGGAGTTAACCTCTGTTATTATTTATTAAACTATTTTAAGAATGTTTTCTAGTAAAAAAAAAAAAAAAAAAAAAAAAAAAAACTGCAGTAAATAAATACTTTTATTTTTGCCAATTCTTTTCGAACCAAGCATTTATAGCAAGAAATTTATAATTTACTTTTGTATTGAACCAATGCGAAAGCAAACTATAAATTTCTTGTTAAAAATGAATTCTTGAACACAAGTTTGCAATCTTATCGGCTTTGAATCATAAAAAGAACATATACAATTTATTTCGAATAACTAAATAATATAATAATAATGTTCTTTTATTTATATTAGAATAATTATACATTCTTTTAATAAATTTATAATGCAATGATGGTGAAAAAATTTGCAATAAAATTCAGAGTTAATTGTTATATTTATACGAAAAATATTTCGCTCATATTTCATTTGATTGATAAAATAATGTTCAAGAAATGACTCATAAAAATTTTCCTATGAATTTTATTTGATATCCTTGTTGTATATTGAAATCTTTTAATTTAGTCATTTCCTTTTCCAGTTGATTTCAGGCAGAATGAAGTAAAAACTAATTAATCGCTCTAGAGTAATATTTTTTCTCTGATGCCTTATATATTTAGTCTTTATAATTATAATATATGCACTATATTTTTACTAAAAATAGCTTTGAGTAATTTCTCTTAACTGGAATTCAATAAACTGTTTCAATAGGGAAAAGTGGGAATGACATATTTTACTTAGAATTGCTAGGCATACTTTTTAAATTAATTTTCTTCTGCAAAATATAAACATGGTCTAATTTTCTAAATCAACCTAATCGTGTAATTTCAAGATTTTTTTTAAATTACCAATTTTGGATAAAAAGGTAACTAAAGTTTTTATTAATGATGAGTATTTTCATTTTTTTCAATTTATAAGTTGCTGCTTTCAAAAAATATTGAAAAACAATTGATAGATCGTCAAGTATTACTTCATTACTTTTCATCAGATATTACTCTCTCTTGAAAACATATAACTACCTTTAATTATTTTGAAATAAGAATAATGAAAATTATTTCCTTTATTTATTAATAACAGGTTGAGGCTATAACTAATTAGCATGCATAAATTCTATCTATATCATGGGTTCCCAAGCATTTTTTTCTCGTGGACCACTTTCAAAGTTTTACTATTTTCGGTAGACCGCCTGCTGCTAACAAAAATACCTAGGTACTAACAAAAACTACTTAAAACAAAAAAGTACCTAGGTACTTAAAGTTTAATCTTCCCTGGCTTTTTGTTCTTTTTTATGGAAGTTTAGAATAATCTCTAGTATTTATAATTTTTACTACATAACTACCTAGTACACTCAAGTAGTAAAGCAAATATCATATGTTTGATAAATTACAATATACAATAAAAATATGCATAACAAATAGGCAGATACTTATTTTTTCCGGCACTGCAAACACTGACATCGATTCACTCACAGTCACACTTTTATGTTTAAAATCCCGGAAACAAATGAGTAACGTTTTGTTCTTGGAGTCGCATTTCACCCCTTTCCAGGTCTAAGCAAGCATCCCGGACGAGCGGGCGCACGGGCGGCACTTTGCAAGTCTCGACATGTGGTGTACACTTGTACTATTATCTATTGTTCTATTCAATTCTGTGTTTGAACTGAGTCTCGAATATTTTTGAGTACCTACCTAGTGAATGATGCTACCTGCCTACGTTGATAGGTAAATCCACGCCAAAATTTTTGCTCTTTATAATGAAAACCAGAAAATTTTTCGTGGACCCCTACTTACAACTTGTGAACCCCTGTTTTCTTTTTACGTCTACGTGGACCCCGTGTGGTCTCCTATGGACCCCTGGGGGCTCACCTGGACCACTTTGGGAAATTATGGTATAGAAGAACCATCCTCGGTCAGAAACTAGCAAGGAATTATTTATCACATCACTGATTAGTCGCATTCCTCATCAAATATGAATAAAAATGATTTTCAATTATTATATCACACTTATTCAGAGCTAAACTTATTACAGGGTGAACATCTTTCCATTCATTCTATCGATCCTGAACAGTATACTGCAAGTCTCGCCTTCAAGTATTGATTTTTCCGCTCAAAGGATTTGTTTGAAAAGATGGTCACTAGGTATTACATCATGGGCACATGTGCTGCATAATCCATGAATCTTTTGAATCTTTTGGCGATGAAGAAATGTTGCCAAGATTATTATTACAAACAATCAACAATTGACAAAAAACCAACAATGAACTTTGAAATGTAAATCAACAATAAAAAATAGTCATACTTTTAATGAGATGGCGCACGGGCGGCACTTTGCAAGTCTCGACATGTGGTGTACACTCTTGTACTATTATCTATTGTTCTATTCAATTCAGTGTTTGAACTGAATCTCGAATATTTTTGAGTGCCTACCTAGTGAATGATGCTACCTGCCTACGTTGATAGGTAAATCCTAGCCAAACTTTTTGTTCTTTATGATGAAAACCAGAAAATATTTCGTGGACCTCCACTTACAACTTGTGAACCCCTATTTTCTTTTTACGTTTACGTGGACCCCCATGTGGTCTCCTATGGTCCCCTGGGGGTCAACCTGGACCACTTTGGTAACCTATGTCCTAAAGTAATCCACCCAGTTTTTAGTTCCCAAACATGCTTGGTAGTCTTCATCAACCATTGAAGGGCTGAGATGATCTTTTCCACCCCAAAGATCGAACCTCTAACCTGTACCTTCGGAAATGTGAATCTACGCCACTGAGTTTCATAAGTTTATTTTTTATTTTAACTAAGTGCTTCTTTTTAAACGATTAATTTGTAATATTAAAATAGAGCATTTAATTTGTGGATCTTTAATTTGAAGTAATATTCCATTGATTTCGGTTTTCTGCTACTCCGGTATTGTCTTTGATGTAACAAAATAATTAGTTTCAGGAACCACATATCGTGACTACAGTTTAATATCATCTGAACCTTCTGGATTTTTTTTATTTCTTTATTTTTTAAAAAAAATCCGGAAATAATTATTAGACAGTAATTATTTAAGTCAAATGTGATGAAATCCAATAAAATATTTTTTTATTCAATAATGATAAATTTTAGTATTTTTCTTTCAAGAATCACACATAAATAATTTTGGTATTAAATATCTATTGAGAGTAAAAAATTATTTTATATTAATTAAAAAATAATTTATTTTATCGAAAGATTTTTTTCATATTATAGTTTTAAAAAAAAGTTTCAAATTAAATAAGAGGAAACTATCAAGTTCAGTTTTTACTTACAAACAAAAAGTTGAAAAGTGAAATATTTTTGAGCATGAACCTTTTTGTAAACGTCATTTTGGTAACGATAATAATGAACATAACCATGTAGAAAATAAAATTTCGTTATGTGTGTAACAGTAATTTACCATACTTTATCAAATTTTTGAATTTCACATTAACATTTTCAAACAGTCATTTACATCTGCGGTTATATTTCAGTCATCAAACCAACTAATGAAACTTTCAAAGATACATAAAGGAAAGTAAGTTTTTCAAATTTTTATATAATTTGAAAATTTGTCAATTATTGACTTGTACAAGCATTTTCAGGTTCGAATTTCTTAATCTCCTTAATAACTAAAAAATTATTTAAAGCTTTATTTGAAAGATTTTCATTTTATTATATGACTGATCATTATGTTCACTCAACTTGTCTAGTGGTCAGCGTGCTGGATGGATAGCGTGCGTGATGGATAGGGAGGTCCTGGGTTCGAAACCCGGTTAGGGTATGGATGTATTTCCTCTCTCTATCCATCCTGTCATAAAAATACATTTGGAATTATGTTAAACAATCAAATTAAACATGTATAAATACATTTGGAATTTCAAATTTTATAAATCTAAGAATATCTCTATTTTAAAACATTGTATACATAATATTATGCATCTTGTAGTATCATCTTGTATTCCATCAAAACTAGATATTTGCGAGAATTTATTAGAAATATAAATAGATTTTAAGAAAGCTATCACATTATAACATAGTTTAATGTAACTTTTTCAAATTATTCTGTTATACTTATTGCATTAGATTACGAAGATGAAAATTAATCAAATATATTTCAAATCAACTAAACAATATTCAACTTGAACGATATTCAATCGATTTACGATATTCAACTTAAAGAATTAGACAATTCTAAGTGATTAAAATTTTAAATTTCGATTAATAATCGAATGTTTATTTTTAAAAGACAGAGTAATTAATTTTAAATAATTAATAAAATCAGAGTAAATTAATTTTAAAAGACAGAAGACTTGACAAATTATATTCTTTGTGAAACAGACAAAAGTTCTTGATTACAAATGTTTATTTCATTTTTTTTTAAATTCTAATTGAATATTAGTGTAATTTGAGTAACTTTTAAATAGCATGAATCTCTAATCATTTTGATCATTTTATGTAAAAAAATAATAAGCTACAAGAAATAAAACTCTTTAAAGTTAATAAATTCAATAAGTGTATAATGTGTGTTACTGTTCAACCAACTGCAACAGAATAAAAGGCTACTGTAAAGATGACATGACATTGAAACACATTTAAATATTTAAAGGCGTAATTCATATAAATAAAAGCTGTTTCAACAGAAATATTTTTTTACAAATAGATTTATTTTAAGGATAAAAAAAGTTATACAAAATATCATTCTAATTTCTTTCGGCGAAATTTTACTTTTAAGTGTAAAAAATATTAAGTATTTCAAATTAAAAACCTAAAAATGTATTTTTTCATATTATATATTTTACAATAAACTAGTTTATTAATATTGAAAAACTTATATATCAAATGATTCTTATTACTTAAAAACAAATCATTATTTCGCATGATTTTTAATTTTTCTACTTTCTATTAAGCTATAATAAGGAATATCAATTTGAAGGAATAAGTATGAATCACTACTAAGTATTATTCCTGATCTTAATCATTTAAACCCTATGAAAAATCAGCCTGCATGAAATTATAATCAACCAAATGAGGCAATTCTGTTATCTCATGTGAGTTTTCTTGTTGAAGGAATCGTTTGTGTTAATACGATTTCATTTAATACAAGAGAATATAATTATGTCTATAACTACTTTGAACTTATTAAAATAATTTCTGTCTAAGTATGATATCCCCCCCCAAGTGATTTCTCGCCAAAGCTAGTGTCCTTTGTTTTGATTATAGAGTTGACAATTTGAGTTTTTGTTTTGATTATAGTGTTACCAAATTGATTATTACATTACATATATTCAGACTTGTATGCTTGATTCTTGAGATCCGCTTGTAAGTCTTCGTCGATAATAGGACAAATAGCACAATGACAGATGTACAACCACAGAAAATAACGAAGAAAACACCCAGGGCCACGGTGGGAATCGAACCCACACTCCTACGCTCTCAAGCGATTAGCGGAGTGATGCTTTGACCACTCAGCCACGGAGCGCCCCGTTACCAAATTGAGTTTTTGCTACTTTTCAGATTTTTTTGTTGCCAGATTTGATTTTGCTCGTGTTTTACATCATTTTTACGTCATATGTATGGTTCTTTTCAGTGGCAACAGCATTTGAAGTTTTTGTTTTACGTTCAATTCGAACTTTTTATTCTATGTTTACTGTTGTGTTTCGTTGTCGCCAGCATCCAAGCATCGTAAACTGTTCTTTTTTCCAATTTCTTTTTGTTGATTTATTATTATCTTTTTCTTTTATATATTTTTGTTAGTTTATTATAATATATTTCTTATATATTTTTCCATAATATCACCAAGCACATCTTGAGCTTGACCTCATATCATGTAAATCCATTATTATTTACTAATCTCTTTTACCGGTTGTTTTAAAGAGAAAGAAATCCCAACAAAAAAGTTTTCATTCAGTTTCCAGTAAAAAAATTTTTATATTTTTTTTCTATTATGTGATTTAGAATTTTCTGAAATACGTATTTTTGGAACTTTTGGAAAATTCCCGCGTTAAAACCATGCGCTTAACTTGGTGAAGAAAAAATGTCGCAATAGTCGCCAATGGGGGGAATATCAAACTAATTTCTAGTAAAGTAGTCTTACCTTACATTAGTAAAGAAATCCCGCGGTATAAGTATATTATATCCCCCTAAGAGATTTTTCCCAAATCTGATGTCCTATGTTTTGATTTTAGTCATTCCAATTTTTGCTTTAGTGTTTCCAATTTGATTTTTTGTTGATTTTTTGGAATTTTTATTGCAAGGTTTGGTTTTATTTCTAACGTTTTACGTCATTTTTGTGTCATAGATACGGTTTTTTTAAGTAGCAAAAGCGCTAGAATTGCTTGGCGACGAAAACAGGTCGCAAAGTTCGCCAATAAGGTTATATTCTACTATAGTAGAATATACGGTTATATTCTACTATTGGTTGTCAATGTGGGGGGTATATCCTACTAGTTCCATAATTTCAAAGTTAATATCTACAAGAATGAAAACTTTAACGAAATATTGGTACTTTTCCGTTTCGCCGGCCCAAATCTCGCCAAGCGAAAATGAAGTCGCCAATTGGCGACAACACTGTATACACATAAAATTTTTTAAATAATGTTGCTTTACATAAAAATTTTGAAATTTATTTATTTTATTGTTGTTTTCGTGTTCACGCTATGCGTGGAATGATGGGTGCCAGAGCCTCAATTTATTTACTTATTATATTAGATTACAATTTATCGGGTGATGCATATTTCAAAATCTTATTATTTTTTTAAAAATATTTTTTATGTGAATTTGTTACGATTATTATTTTTTAAGATATATTTTTAAAGTCCGATTTTTTCAGAGAGATTTTATGAAATTATTAAATTTGTATATATAGCAACATAGCATAAAATTATGAAATGGAAAAAAAAAGAGTCGAAATAAAGTCGTTGACAGTAAAAGGCCGTCACATGTTTTGGAAACGTAGCAGTAAAAGGTTACCAGCGGAGATATTCCCTCTAGCACCGGTTGTATCATTTTTGGCGACTTTATCGCCTGCGCCGGCGAAACGGAAAAGTACCGAAATATTTTTTTTTTCCGTAATAAACAATATTGCCAAAGGCGCAGTATTACCAGCTCTTATGTTCTCGACAAATTAATTCCTCTACAAGTGCGCTAGTCTTAGCAATAGTAATCTCTGTCAACTCAATCCAATCTCGAATGAATGAAGAAAGCTGGCGGAGAAGAATGCCCGAGTGCGTGGTGTGCAATGCGGAAAAAAAAAAATCCGAAAGTTGATGGCAGAGGAGCCTGATATCCCGTGCCCCCCAGGCTCGTTCCTTTAATCTTTATGAAATAGCAGCCTGCCGTGTGACGGTGATCCAGATTACTCTGTTTTATGCGCGCTCCTTCCAGGTGAAAGGTTCGTTGCGGAGGTACTTACCTTCTGGGTTGTTATTTACTTTACAATGCATTCATATGCTACAATTCGGTTAGTGTATTTTACGCTAGCAGTAAATATTCTAGTATTACGTAACAACATTTTCTTTTATTTTCCTCTTCTTGAATTCTTAGAATGCATTTCATTTCCTTTTTTTTTCTTGGAATTTTTATTTTGTTTTTATTTGTAAAATTTTTAAATAAATATATTCTTTATGTAAAAATGTAACATGATATTTTAACTCCAGTGACTACTTTTGTTTAAAACGAATGTAAAATTCTGTAACTCAAATTATGTTTTGTTGTTTGAATTTTAAGGTTGGATTTATTTAATAACGTTTATAAAAATAAATGGTTTCGTGTTCTGCTTTAATCTGGGTTTTGTTCGTCAGTCTACAGTCACTTCCACAAAGAGGGCTAATTTGATGGAGACCTACTGTTTAAAGTGAATTTTGGACATCTAAGCCATCAACGGCCGAAGTGGACCTACTGTTTAATGTAAATTTTGGACATCTAAGCCATCAACGCCTGGAGTAGACCTACTGTTTAAAGTGAATTTTGGACATCTAAGCCATAACGTCCGAAGTGGACATACTGTTTAAAGTGAATATTGGACATCTAAGTCATCAGCCCGAAGTGGACCTACTGTTTAAAGTGAATTTTGGACATCTAAGTCATCAACGCCCGAAGTGGACCTACTGTTTAAAGTGAATTTTGGACATCTAAGTCATCAACGCCCGAAGTGGACCTACTGTTTAAAGTGAATTTTGGACATCTAAGTCATCAACGCCCGAAGTGGACCTACTGTTTAAAGTGAATTTTGGACATCTAAGTCATCAACGCCCGAAGTGGACCTACTGTTTAAAGTGAATTTTGGACATCTAAGCCATCAACGTCCGAAGTGGACCTACTGTTTAAAGGGAATTTTGGACATCTAAGTCATCAACGCCCGAAGTGGACCTACTGTTTAAAGTGAATTTTGGGCATCTAAGTCATCAACGCCCGAAGTGGACCTACTGTTTAAAGTGAATTTTGGACATCTAAGTCATCAACGCCCGAAGTGGACCTACTGTTTAAAGTGAATTTTGGACATCTAAGCCATCAACGGCCGAAGTGGACCTACTGTTTAAAGGGAATTTTGGACATCTAAGTCATCAACGCCCGAAGTGGACCTACTGTTTAAAGTGAATTTTGGACATCTAAGCCATCAACGCCTGGAGTAGACCTACTGTTTAAAGTGAATTTTGGACATCTAAGCCATAACGTCCGAAGTGGACATACTGTTTAAAGTGAATATTGGACATCCAAGCACTAACGTCCGAAGTGGACCTACTGTTTAAAGTGAATTTTTTGGACATCCAAGCCACTAACGTCCGAAGTGGACCTACTGTTTAAAGTGATTTTTGGACATCTAAGCCATCAACGCTCGAAGTAGAATTCGAACATACACAAAGCAGAAAGTTACAGAGCAGACCCTTCGATTGATATATCAGCAACAGTTATAGTCTTATTAAAATTTATTAATTGTTTTTTATTGTAATACGTAACAAAAATGTAATACGTATTATTATAATATTTACAATAAAAACAATATTAACTCTTTTTTACTGTAAATATTATAATAATACGAAAATATTATTCATTTGACACAGCATTGGAAGATATTAAGTTTTTATAATTGAAACATTTATATTCGTTTTTTTAAGAAAAGCCCTGGTCATACATTAGCTTTACTCATTTGATTAGCAGCATATATATATAGTAGAGAATTGGGAATAAACAATAAAAATGCTTATTATATGTAGACATATTTCGTGTAAGGCATAAAATCTTCAAAAATACAAAAATGCTTGAAATTTTTTTAAAATAATTTAATTAGTTCAAAAATTTTATGAATGCTAAAAAGCTTTCACTGGATTAAATAGCATGTTTTTATTTCAAAATGCATTTATCTTAAGTCAAAAATAATCTTTTCAGCATTCTCTTGAGTTATGCGAAATTTTTAAAATTCTTTTCCAATACAATTTAGTTGAAATTTAAAAACACAATTTAAAAGATTACGTCTTTCATCATATTTGCATCTCCTGTTAAAAACAAATACAAAATTGGAATTCAAACCAGGAATTTAAAAAATTGTAATGGATTTTCAACAATAGAAAATTTTATTCTTTGTGATATTTTTTTTTGTTCAATTAAGACAAAGATTAGAACTTTACTATATCTGAAAATATGACATTAGTAACAATTTAACTATATAAATCAAAATGTTATTATGATAATGTATGGTTTACAGTAAATGATAATTTAAATAAATTATTTCTCAATTCTTAAAAATATAATCATTAACAGTTCAAAGGAAATAAAAATAGATTTCAAGGTCAACCGTGTGTGAATTCATTATACATTGTCATAGATCGCTGGATATTCAACTATTGCGACATTTTGCTTTGAACGATGTCTTGAGAAGTAAATATTGAATTTTGCGTAACAGTTCTCTTATGAACTTAATAGAATGAAGTTTGTGCATAAAATACTACAAAACAACGAACAAAATGCAAGCAAAGGCTCATATAACTATATTTTGCTTAGAATTATGTAGTGAGAAAGTTGTTTTATTCGCGCATAATAATAGTATTTAAACATTGATAAAGCCTGCAAAGAAATTATTGTAAGTAATATATTGCATTCCTAGTTACAAGACCTAGGTTCAAATCTAGGAACGTTGTAATATTCATTGATATGGAATCTTCTTAACCTTGTGCCTAAGTAATTTAAATTCTAATTTTGTATATTCCCTCGGTGTCAAAAGAAGTAATCACAAAATAAAGAATTTAATTTTGGTTTAGCGTTCTGTGGTCACGTAAAGCACGCAAGGAATAATTTAAATCGGTCATATGATATAAAGTAAATTATAAACGACACCGAACATCTAAATCCGAAGTGAGAATCGAATCTACGGATAACTGAACTCAAGACCACAGATCTAACCATTTAACCGCCAGTTCAGCAGATTTAGAGCTTAAAGTTTTGATGTAAATTTTGGCAAATTCTATTAGATTATCGATTTATGGACAAAATACTCATCATCATCAGCATTGGCACGACAGCCCTTTGTGGGCCTTGGCCATCTTCAGTCTCTGCCATTCCACCCCTTTTCTAGAAATCGACCTCCAGTTCTTGATTTAAGTATGTTGAAGTCTTCTTCCAGGCAGTCCTTCCATCTCTTTTTGGGTCTTCCTCTTAGTCTACTACAGAAAAGGGTGGTGTTGAAGACCTTTATTGGTGTTCTCTCTGTACTCATTCTCATGAGGTGGCCGGCCCATCTCATTCTAGATAGTTTTATTGTCTTCTTCTCCATAGATTTTATACAGTTCAAAGTTATACCTTTTTTGCCAAGTGTTATTTTCCAGGACAGCACCAAAAACAGTTCTTTGGACTTTTCTCTCAAAAATCGCCAATGTTTTCTCTTCCTTCATCGTCAAGGTCCATGTCTCTGAGGCGTAGGTTAGAGCTGGTTTAATCAAAGTCTTGTATAACATTATCTTTGTCCTTCTCCTGATTAGGTGAGATTTCAAAAGAGATCTTAGACCAAAGAAACAACGGTTTGCGGCAATGATCCTCTTTCTGATTTCAGGAGTGATGTCATTTTGGTAGTCAATTTACGAGGACAAAATACTAAAGAAGAAAATTATTTTATCGATTAATATATAATATCGATTTGTTGCTTATTACATTTTTAGAATTTTTAAAAATATTATCAATAATAATATATAACATTAATGAAACAACAGTTAATGTATTACGCATCAAACAAAGATTTACATCTTATTAGGAGACTTACTTAGAAAAAAAATTTTAAACATTAATCTTGAAAATTTAATATATTTTCTAGGTTAGATATAATAAAGGATTAAGCAATGAAAAATATTGTACCAAATTGGACTTGGAAGGTATTTAGTTAGAGCAATTACAAAATATCCATGCCACTGAAACAATTCTTTGATAAATCTTTTTGCGATTAGATTTAATGTTGATAATCTCAGCAAAAAGTTTCATTAAAAGCACAAAAAAAGATTGGAAATTTTGCAAAATATGTAAACAAATATTGTAAACGTGAGAAAGTATTCAAGTGAATGTAAAAGAGTCACTGGAATATAATAATAAAACATTATTTTCCAGTGAATTGCTTTTATAAAAAGAACAAGTAAAATATGTGGGAAATGAAAGCATTTTAACCAGAAATTTTTACTTCATTTTACATTGAAATTACCCGTTTCATATGCTTTTAAATCATATATTTTTAAAGTTGTTGATTTGAAAATCAGAACTCCATCCATATCATAAATAATCTATTCATAAGTCACAGTAGTGAAAAGAAGAAAAAGGGAAACAGTTATATTGATTTTTTTCTATATTTTTTAGTCAATTTGGTGCGCCTTCTGATGATTCACTCTCCTTTATTTTTCCTTCCTCACAACAAGTTCATGCACGTTTTGTTAGAAAACATTTGCTTCGAAAACAATTCAAATGGTGAAGCAAAGAAAATAAATTGGAAGAAAAACTGAAATTCTTTTTAATCAAGATATTTTTGAATACGTAATGAAGCGTTAAATAGTAAATGAAATTGTTAAGGAAAAGTTAAAAAATCCGAAGAACGATGAACTTTTCAGTAAATTCAAAAAGTTTACTTAACATTTTTTTTCTAAACTATATAAAGTTTTCTCTATTGAAACGGTGATATGATTTTTGGAGTTCTAGAACTAACCCATGCGTAAAAGGAATATTCAATATCCAGAGGATAAAGTGTATCCTAAAAATTATAAGGGTCTTATATATTATATATCTTATTCAGATTCTTTATTATTCAGCTTTTTATACTTATCTTATTCAATCAGATTAAAAGAATTTAAATATGTAAATAAAATTGATTTATTTTTAATTCAAAGTATATTACTTTTAGTTATTTCTTTTTATATTTTCTAGAAATAGTCTATTATATTTTTGAAGTTTTAAAAAACGAGATGACGTTACCAGTCCCTTTCTTATGCGAGTGGTTCTTCAAGAGTGGTCAAAATTTGTTTTCTATGACCACTGAAAAACGAAATGGAACAGCTAACGGTCAATCTATAACTTTTTATTGCGTTAGTTAATGAGAACCATATTAATTTTAAGCACAATTATACCAATTAGTTTTAAACCCTGATTAAATTACTGATTTTAGTTTGAAATCACAATTTAATAACATTCAAGTCAGTTTCGATGTAAAAGTAGGAAATAATTTTACCACTTATATTTACATCTCTACATAGTTTAAGCAAAAAAGTTTTCTTAAAATTTATCTGTCAAATATATTGATTTTTAGAACGTAACTTTTAAGAGATATACATAAAAATAAAGAAAGAGGAAAATCAATAGAAATAATATCTGTAGAAAAATATAATAAAAAATATTTATTGATACTCCCTAACATTTAACTTCGCCGTATGATGCCTTAACTTTAACAATAAAAAGAAAAAATTACCTTATTCGGGAGATAAACACGATGGTTTCAATAACATTATATCTTCTGAAAGATAATATGTATTTACATGCTATAACACATATATATATTTTTTACAGTATTTAATTGTATCAAGTGCCATTTAAACTGTATTAGTATTAATATATCACACACATATTTGATCTAATTCCCCATTACTATTAAAATTTCAAGTCGTTTATTTTAATTAATATTTAGAAATAAAAATTAAAAACTTAATTTTAAATTTGTACTTCATTAATTAAGTCAAGTTGTATCAAATTATAGAGTGGCACTATAAATTTTGTTTCAACTAATGTAATTTATGAATAAACCAACCTCGTCATAGTAAGGAAAAACAAAACAATTCACATAGTATCTCAATCAAACTCTTGTTTCTGTTGATATTTTGTGATGAAAAATGAATCTGATTGGCATGAAACAAAAAATATGTTATATATATATATATATATTTAATATTATATGTATATTTATAATATGTATATTTAAAATTTTTTAATCTGCAAATGTCAGAGTATAATTTATCTTTATTTTTTAAATAAATTTTCTAATATTAGGAAAAATTCGGTAACTTTCATTTGTTTGAATTTGGAATACCAATATACATTCTTTAAATTGTTTTCAATGTCAACAATTTGTACACTATTTTTCGTTGATTTCTCTTGTTTCATAAAATCGGGATATTATTTTAAAATTATTTATAGCATGTGTTATACTGCTAACAACTTCCTTTTGATTATCATCTTCACCGATTTTATGTTAAAGATTTATTTTTCAACTATTTCACTTTTTGTTAATGTGTAGTTTGAAGATTTATATTCAGTTTCGATCATAATCGATATCATCTTGAAGAATTATTAAATTTCCTCTGCTTGAGAATTAAAGTCATTTGAATTATTTAATTTACGCATTTCAGAAATAAATCCATCATATTGGTAACAATTTCTTAGATTCAAAATCTGATGAATAACTTTATTTAAAATTGATTAAAAATAAATTGTATCTACTGGTCTATTATATCTCCGAATAACACATTTGTTCAAAACCTGTACAGTTTTTAGGTAGATATGTAAATTAAACGCTTGTGAATGAACCAATTTTATGATATGCAGTAATATGCTTCACTTCAAAACGATCTATCCAACTACTAGAACATGAAAACACTTCATATTTCAAGAGTTTTGTTCATTCTTTTGGTTTTAGTGTTAAAACGGGATCAGTTATTGAAATATTAGCAATTTATCTGATGAAACCATTTGCTGATTCATTTAAATTTCACAGAACTCTCTCTTCAACTGATTCTGTTAAAAAATTCAATTTTTTTTTTTTTTTTTTTTGTGATTTTTCTACAATGCAAAATGTAAAATTTTCTACATAATGCAAATTTATGGAACTAATTCGCGAAGACAGTTTTCGATCGAACTTTTTTCTCCTCTGATATTATGACATTCCTTACGTCACTAATAAATTTAAAGCTTTCATTTTACGATTATCACCCGTACAGAAACAAAATTATTTTTATTGTATCTCCTAAAATATTGCATTGAAGCAATAAATGACAAATCCTTTGTATATATTTCTGTAGAAATAATTACAAACGAAGAAGTTTTTTGAACTTTTCGAATAAATTTCAAGAGCAACCGAAGCTCGAGTTCTTTTTTCTCTTTATGTTCATCTTAATTTGCAGATGGAATGTAAAAACCAATAATAATGTGGGAAATTGATAATGGATGAGCAGAAGCAATCAAGAACAAAATTCAGTTCCGCTAATGACAACTGTTGGTAGAAATGCTAGAGAAAAATTCTGGAATCTGTACGTGACTTTCTCTTATGAAAGGAAATAAGAATTTTACGTATATACATTAAAAAAAATAAAGAAATAAAAACATGAAAAAAATGACGCTAATTCAGAGGTAATTATTACTCTTTATAATGATATTCAAAATGAGATAATTTATTATTTCCAATTGAAATTTGCCGTGGCTAGTGGATTATTTATATTACAGAGCTGTCTTTAAAACCGGAATTGTTATAATCAAATTTGACATTAAAAATACACATATTTCAAGAATATGTATGTATACTTTAGTTTTTCATCTTTTATTTAAATCCTCTAATTTAACTTCAGAAAAAGTTTTTGTTCTCGAAATACATAGAACAATTTCAGAGCTTTTACTGGCACTTAATAGTATCAATACAAATGTAAATTATTATAACTCATTAGTAGACTTTTTATAAAGTATACAGTAACCATAAATAATAAGTTAACTACCATTATTTCCATTTAAAATATAAATAGTTTTCAAACATAGGGTTAAAATTTCTTTTGTCTTTAAAATTTTATTTCTTTTTAATTTTTCATTTATTTTTAATGATTTTTATTTTAATTTTGAAACCTTTGTTTTTATTAACTATTTTAATTTATTAATTTGTATTTTTATCCATGTATTGTTATAATAACAATATATAATAATTATTATTGTAAGAAAAAATTATAATAACTATATATTATGAGAAATAAATAAAATAACTATTTAAATTTAGAAAAAAATTCTTGTAAAATTTAAAAAGTAATTTAATTACACAAATTTATATAAGATATTATTAATTATTTTTTTATTATTTTTATGCACATGTATATAAGATACGAAATACAAAATTTTAAGTCAATTTTTGTGTGAATATATATATATATATATATATATATATATATATATATATATATATATATATATATATATATATATATATATATATATATATATATATATATATATATATATATATATATATATATGTATGTATAAGAAGTAATACATTTCTTTATATATCATATTTTAGTGTTTCACGTGATTAATATAAATAATTAAACGTGCGTTTACTGAAAATTAACCATGCAATTCATATTTAAATACATGTTCTTTTGTATAAAATAAATGATGCGTCTAAGATTTTTATGAATAATGAAAAAATTTTCGTTCAAGAATATATGCATTAATCTTTTATTGTTTAGAAATATTTCTCTAGTTTTATTTATAATATTAAAAATATCAATTAATATTTTATGTATCCCTTAACATTAAGTAACAAATAATCAGTTCCACATTATTGATAAAATGTAAAATATAAGAATTAGTAGATCAAAGAGAGAACACTATAGTCTGACTTATGAAAATTAATACTATTATAATTGAAAGTTCGTTTGTATCTTGTCTTAGATAGATACATATAATATTCTTCAACAATATAATTGGATAAGAATTTAGGATTAAATTTAATTTTCTGCCCGAAGATTTAAAGAAATGTAAAAATAATTTCAAAATATACTTTTAAGAAACTATACTTTTAGATTTTAAGGAATATTTCCTTAACCTTTATCAGGTGAACAGGAAATATTTCTTAAAATAAATTCCAAAAAGATTCAACTGAATTTAATGAGGTATAACTTTCGACTTTTGAAGGCCAACAAAAAAAAATTAAAGACGTGGTAGAACTTTCAGAACTTATGCCATAATTTATCATATAATCGTTGTCAGAATTACCTCAGAAAAAAAGTGAATCCGTCAAATTGAAGATTTGATGGGATAAAGTATTTTTATTTGACTAGAATTCATTTCAATCAATCCCTGTCTGATATATTCTGAATTGGTACAACAACTGTGACGACCTCTTGGCAAGCGATATGAATCAGAACTCAAGTGAAGTGAAGCGGGTATAAAAGTTCGAATCTCATACAGGACCCTATCTTCAACGGGAAGAAGGAGACGATTCGAAAGGTTTGGTGACAAAAGCTATATTCACTTAATCCTATAATTAACAAAAATCGAAGTCTTAGATCTCATGCCTGATGAAACAAAATTTTTCTCCCACGACAATGTATTGATATTAAAATTCTACACAAACACACAGACATGCAGCGCATTTTTTCTCTCACCTTGACCTTATTATCAGAAGAATATTCTGAGTTATAAAGTTCATGAACGTGTGTGCTTTTCCCTTCAGCTGCTACAAGGAGTTCGTCGAATTCTTAAGTATTTTTTTTTACCTTTAGGAACATTTTGAGAATATCCAAGAAATCAGTAAAAAATATAATGACTGACTATGTTTTATTAAGAAAAATATGTATGCGATTATTTCTTGATCGTAATCTATTACTTTATTTCATAGTTTGTATATAAATATATATAAATGGTTACTATATATATATATATATATATATATATATATATATATATATATATATATATATATATATATATATATGGTAACCATTTCTTAAAATAATTTACTATATATATATAAAATTTGAAATTTTTACTTCTCATTGTTCTCTGTAAGAAAGAGATTTCTCTATTATTTAAATGAGATTACTATACAATTCTTTAACTGTTTTCAAAGTGACCTTTCGTATTGCATCTATGAATATTTTTCCATATACAAAGATGGTACATGAAATGTTTATGTATATGGAAAAATGCACATAGATATTACCTAACATAGCTTTCGTATTTGGTTTCCTATTGTAAGAGAATGGCACAATTGAATAAAGATCATGGGCAAGGAGTTATTTTCTTTTATTACGAAATATGTTTTCACCTAATCGATACGGATTTTATATAATAGGATATTATATAACTTTTTATTATAGAGGCAAATTCATCAAGGTAATGGTTAATCTTAATTATTTAATTTACTTTCAAATACGTCGCCCACCCTGTCTAGAGGTCAGAGACCCTAACTGATGCTAGGGAAGTCCTAACTTCGAATCCCAGTTCGGGCATGGGTGTTTATTCCCTCTCTGTCTATCCTGTTTTTGTCCTTTCCTTGTATGAATGAGTTTTGTGAATGGTTGCCTACCCTATAAACGGGTCCCTATGGCATGTGTGCACTGAGGATGTCAGACTCCACACGTAACTATGGTTCAGTTGGAAAAATGGAGCAGTGCATCCCATAATGCTAGCCTGGCTGGCACAAAACGGCAGCAACAACAACTTTTAAGTTCATATTTTTATTCATACCTATCATCATTGATTGATTCAGACTCCATAATTTCAGTTTCCAAATTAATATGTATATTTAAAAAATATAATATTTAGTTATAAGAGTTAAACAATAAAATGAGTCATCCCAAAGAAGAAAAAATATTAGAACATTCACAAAATGATTCCTCGCGTATTGGCCGAATTACAGCCACACTGGCTGCTTATTTCTCCTGACTGAAATCTTTAAGTCGCCAATCATTTTAAAATTTAGAATCACAATCAAGGGAAGAGATCAACTCATAAGCTGGTGACTCTTTCTACACGTCGAAACACACTAACGGTGTAACATTGGACATGATAATACTTTTTTACATGCATAGACCATCATCCTCATCTGAATTAAGAATAGTACTTTCTAACCCCTGGTCGTGAAAACGATGCTTTCCTCCATCAGACTACCAAGACTTCCAGAGAAACAGGAGATATTACTTTTAAACACTACCAAATCGTAAAGCTTTCCAAATAAAATTAATGGTGTCGAAATGCGCTTATATGTCCATGTTTAATTGGCCCTTAAGTATGGGAAAAGTGATCGTAGATAGATTAATTGAATATGTCAAAGTTAAGTGGCTACTATCTGTTAGTGGCAATTTATCAGTACCTTTAAAACTGTTTTTTATAGTCATATCCATAGTTGTTCTGTATAAATCTATGTCTTGAAACTAGGCTTTGTCACTATTATTTATAAAAATAATTTGGCTATCGTCTTCTATAATGAAAAATACTAAAGCATTTCTCTATGTGTATATATATATATATATATATATATATATATATATATATATATATATATATATATATATATATATATATATATATATATATATATATATATATATATATATATATCATGTAATATACTTCGTAATTTAAAAAATAATAAAATAATAAGCCCGCATTTTATGAAATATTGTTTATATACTAAATCTGCTTCAAGTTATTACAATAAAACAATATTTTTTTAGTTATAATAAATAAATAATGTTATTTGTGATAAAAAAATATTATAAATCTATTAACTATATATGTGAAGCGTATTAAAATGTAACTTAAAATTATTGTCTACGCAGGGAATTTTGCACAGAAAACACTACAGTGTAACACCATAAATACTCATCATGTCAAAGCAGTTTCAACAAATCAAGGAAAGATTTGTAAAGTATAGTGAAATATAAAATTTACAAAGAATAATAGAAATTGATTCTAAAATTATTTTAGGACTGGATATGAAATTATCCATAACATTCTATGTGAAGAATTTCTCAGGAACATTCGTCCTTTACTTAGAGATTTCCAGTTATAATAATTATGAAGAGGTTAATTGATAACGCGTTAGAATAAAATTTTTCTAAAAAAAATTATATAAATAAATAAAAAAGTGGCTCTGATGTGACTGGTGAATGGAAAGCGCTGAAGCTTTAATGGCGTTAACCAATGTCTGTTGTTGTTTCTGATCCCTATATAACATGACAAAATCAAACCAACTCCATCAGTCAGAAAACAACTCCTCCCACCCCCAAAAAAAAAGATAAAAAATCAAAAAGTTTGGTAAACACCTCATCCAATTTAAATATGTTCAGGTGGATCCTTATCAACAGAACCTCAGCTGTGCAATGGTCAATCGCTAGAGAAAATCTGCTGCCACCTGTTGCTCTCGAAAAGATAGCACCACCAGGGCTCTCCTTAGAATACCAATGATGTCAAAGAGGTAGTTTCCACAAGTCTTATTCTATTATTATTGACAAATTAAAAGAAAATATAATTAGAGTTTTATTTATATTTCAAATAAAATTTATGAATTAAAAGTATCATTCTAAGCTTTCGAAATTCAAAATGTGCTTCAATTTCTTTTTTCTCTGAGGAAACTTCACTGAGAGTGGAAAACACATCATTTTTGCAGAGTAATAAAATTAGCTACTTTTGCCAGAGTATGAGTCATCTAGTTGCCAGAAATACCAACCTGAGAATGATAAAAATAACAAGAGTAATGCGGGAATTTTTACTGTGTGGGTGATAAGACCTGAAGCACCTAAGACAGAAGTCTAATTTATCTCCAATGCTTCATCTGCCAGCATTAGCTGGGTATAATGGAATGGCCTTCATGTCTAAGGTGACCTACCAGGACCAAGGTTCCGGACGAATTTCACCCACTTCACTTACTGACACCTCCTCGCCATATTGAGGCAGCATAGCAGGACTTGGGAAGAGCTGTTTGAGCAGATGTGCTTGACTATTACCTGTCGCATTTGGAAAGATTGTGTAATTTGGATTTTAAATTGAAAAAGCTCGTAAGGCCATCAAATCGATGATTGCTGATAGCGTCTAGGAACTTATTGTCTTAATACCACGGATATTTGGTTTTGGAAATAATAGTAATCCAAAACCTTCTTGTTCATTTTATTTTACTTCCTTCGATTTCTTGTGCCTTTTATCAACAGATGGTATTCTGAAACACGCTGTCAAAACACAAAATATTTGATATCCAGCAAAAATTTATCACCAACAAGCTACAACAATTAACACTGATATTTGTTCATCCTTAACCGAAAAGTTGTTAATATATCATGATCATTGGAAATTATTGGAAGAAAAAGCTCTTAAACGAGAGAGACAATAGTCAAAACTACTTCTTTGAGAAAAGTCAAGGTATACTCCAGATTTTACTTCCTATCACAGTTTACGAGACGTTAGTACAATAAATGTTAAATTTGTTGCGCTGCAATTAATGTACCAACAATGCTTAGATGACTATTGTGGAGGAAGGTTTTGCAATTTTGAATATAACTCCATCACCTGTGTGTTATTAGTCGCAGCTTTAGTAATCAACAGACTCCTCTTTATTCTCAGACATTATCCAATTTTTGGCTAAGTATCAGCTGCAGAATCAGAATTATTGTGAAAGAGAGAATTGGGACGTTAATTGAACCGAACATTGCAATTTCTGTGTGAACCATGGCACTCCATAATTTATAATCTGTTGTTGAATAAATTACCCTAACATTTGAAATTTTAATAAAACACAATAATATTTCTATCGGGCCACTGCCGCTGCATTATCTTGAATATAATTTAGAACGGATTCACTAGTGACATATGAGGATAGTCCAAACTTGTTTTTGAAAATTGAGCAGTTTCGTTCATTTATCACTGAAGACATTTAACTTCAACTACCCTGCATATATTTCTTTAATCAAAATATAATTGGTATATGTCAAAAATTTGTAAAATTTTTCAAAAAATTTACGAAAAAAATATTAGTAAATTTCAATACAAACTTTTCATTGCCAATTTGAAAACAGCTATTGTTTTTCACAACACTTAAATATTATGTGACTAATATATATATTATATGACTAAGAAAACAGTAATTAACAACTTAATGGCTAAATAACCGTATTAACTAAACTAATGTATATAATTTTAACTAAAAAGCAATTTAATGGTTAAATATATCGAATTATGCCAAAATTTAGAATATATGCAGACTTTATTCAACTTATCAATTTAACGCATTTAATTGACAACTGTCATTGACATTAATTTTTCTTATTTTATTTTAAAACACAAGTTCCTCATTGTCATCATATGTGAGTTTCATTTTAAATAAAATATAACAACTAAAATATAAGTTAATGTGAGATGTTAAATTTAAAGCTTATAAAGCCAAGCACATTGTTGCCTTAGAATTGTGATCTTTAACCAGTGTAAAATGCAGATACTAAATTATCAGTTTAAGTACATTAAATTATTAATCGTAATATATAGATTCATTATATTCAGAAACAGTGAATTTCTAAACCTTTTAATACTAAGCACCATTAAAAAAATTTAAAATGTTTTCAATACAAGAACAAAAAGATGTAATCATTGTAAAGGTATTTATGGTGAATTCAAATGCGTAAATAGTTTATCACCGTCGATATTTGACTTAAGCGACCCCGTCATGTTCAACGGGCTTATGTGCACGTTAAAAGTTCTATAGGATGAAGCATCCTTTTGTTGGTGCGATATAAAATGTGAGGAACGGTGCCAATTCAGGTGTAGAAATCATATAATAAAAATTACGGTTGATTTTGATTGTACTTATCGGCTTCCAGAAAACGAGACAGGTAGCCAGAAACGTATCGCAATAATCCAAGCTTAAAGTGTGTTAAAAAAAGGTATCTTAAATTTATTGATTCTACAAGAATTATGCATTTTTTATTCATATTTATTCGATAAATTCGGCTTATTGTAATTATGCGTATAATCTATTAATGGCACGGATGCCATATAATCCAAGATGCTAAATTCTGAGTTTGGTGATTTTTTTGGCGGATTTTCTTACGTTTTTTTACATCATGTATATATGTATATATATTATTTAAGAAACATAAGAAATATCATACAGGTGAAGACCTTTAAGAATCATGCAGGAAATTCTATTTTGGCAACCCTAGTATTTACGTCATCGTGCACGTCACAATACGTCATCTTGGCAACATTTCTTCATCGCCAAAAAAATTCAGAATTTGGAATCTTGGACAATACGGCATCTGAGCCGTATTAATTTTTGAAGAATTATTTTAGTTGGTTAGTTACTTTACAACCCTGTTTTCTCATTCATTCGGGGTTAACAGTTTCAATTAAATTTTAAATTTCTACAAATGTTCATGGCCGAAGTAGAAACTTAATGCGTCCTTTACAGAGCTGCAAGCCTTGAACTGTTAACCATTCAACTGATTGTTAAAAATTGATTTGGAGAGAAATCAAAAGAAGAGTAACAAACAGAAATGCAAGTGGAAGTAAACCACGAATTTACGTACATACTTAGTAACTAATTATCTTATCATCAAAAAAATTTTAATAAACAAATTTCAATCTACTTCTGTATTTATTATCATTATTTTTTTTGAACTGCTAAATTATCAGCTTATGCGAACTTTCGAAAATGGAATATTTTTAATTTTCCATCTCTGTTGAATATCCAAGAAGAAAAAACGGAGTATGTAAGGCCTGAAATCCTTGGTTAGTTAACCAACCATGAGAGAACAGATGTCTCGAATTAGATTAAGGACGAGTTAAGCATAACAGGAAAATTAGTTTACGTCGGAAGTTCTCACTGCAGATGATCTAGACTCAAAAATAAGATGGTAAAATGTGTGAATAGAAAATGCGATAGGTACTTAAAACAACTGAATTAACTCTAACCTCGTAAATATCAACAAATATGATGTGGTAGATAATTACTAAAAAAATCATCATGCTTTACTAACAAATGTTAATCTACTTGTTTACTTAAACTTTATTATTATTTTTAAATTTGCATTTAATTAAGGTAGTCTTTTAAGATGAATTTTTAAAAACTATTAAGATCTACATAAACTTGTTTTTGTAATCATTGTAGTCTTAACTCTGGGAATAAAGATATAATGAAGCCTTTAATAGGTTTTTTTATTCTGCGCTTGAATTGAAACATATAAATCACTAGCTCAGCAAAATAACTTGTTTTAGACTAGTCATTTTTCATTCTGCAAAGCTTATAAAAACAGTGAGCTCTATTAGAATTTGATACACTCTCAGTACCAATTTCAATAGGTGTTAAAAAAATGAAAAATAATTAATTTTTCTATGCATAAAAATATCTTCATATTTAAACTGGTATTCCTGCTCTTTTCATGTGTTTTTTTATTATTTTACACACACATATGGATCAATTTGCTTCATAATATTTGATAAACAACTACTGTGACAGATTGCACCTTGTGCATAAGTGACTTTATGGTTCCCCATATGTAAATATGGGGAACCATAAAGTCACTTAAGCATATTAAGTAGAAATGTAACAAATTGTAGCATCCATAAAATGATAGAGATTTCAGATGCAGAAGAGCAAAAGTTAATAAGTTTATTGCGATCCCAAAGATATTTTTCAGAAAAATATCAATTTAAATATATATATTTTTATATTAACATTCTTCATAAGTAAATTATGAATATTCGAAATGAAAATCTCACGCAGTTCATACCTAAAAATATGAAAATTTCACTTAATTAGTTTCAACAGAAATAGGGAATTTTGTGTGATTTCTCCGGATTTCTTCCTTATGACTTGTGTACCAGGTGCATGCATACCAAATGAGACGATTGCTGGCAGATGTCCCCACGCATATATGCAAACATTAAGAAACTGTGACACGTGATGTTTTTTTATAGTTTGACATTTGATACTCACGTTTAGTTTACATTTAAACAAATTTCTTTTGCATTTTTTTTTTTTTTTTTTACTGTGTTGAAAATGTAAAATAATGCCTTCCGACCACGATTCGCTGACAGCATTAATCTTTTGTTACTATCTGAAGACAAATGCTGCCGAATCGCATCAAATGCTTGTAGAAGCATACGGTGGCAATGCTCTGAGCTATGCGCAGTGCTACAGATAGTTTGAAAAGATTCAAAATGGAGTGATATCAATGGGAGAAACGAGGAGCGTGTCAGACCAGCAAAAAAATTTGAAGATGCTGAATTGCAAGCATTACTCGATGAAGATAATGGCCAAATGGGATAACATCTTGCAGAACAATTTAATGTTGACCAGAGCTCTGTTTCCCGTCGTCTCAAAGCAATGGGCAAGATTATAAAGGTCGGGAGATGGATACCACACGAGCTAACGGACCGTCAGCAGGAATACCGAAAAATCGTGTGCGAAATGTTGCTTGCCCGTTACAAACTCAAGTCATATCTCCATCGTATTGCGACTGGTGATGAAAAATGGATTTATTGTGAGAATCCCAAGCGTAATCGTTCATATGTTGACCTCGGACCACCATCCAAATCGACCACAAGGCTGAATCGCTTCGGCCGCAAGACAATGCTGAGTATTTTCTGTGACCAGGAGGGGCCATTTTATTATGAGCTTCTCAAACCCGGATAAACCGTTAATACTGATCGCGACAAGCAACAATTACTTGATTTGAACGATGCTATACCCGAAAAACGCTAGCAATACAAGAAAGCCGCAGCACAAAGTTATTTTCCTTGATGACGACGTGCATAGCCCCCATGCTAAACAGACTAAGGACATCGTTAAGGCGCTCGGATGGGAGCCCATAGCGCATGCGGCTTATTAGCCAGACTTGGCTCCTTCTGATTACCACCTATCTGCATCATTGGGACATGCATTGGCTGACCAGTGCCTCACTTCTTACGAAAACGCCAAATTTTGGCTTGATGACGGGCTGGTCTCAAAGACCGATTATATTTTGACGTGGTATTCACAAATTGCCCGAGAGATGGGGAAAATGTGTAGCTAGCGATGTATATTATTTCGAATAAAGAAGTATTAACAGTTTTCGCAAATTTATTGTGTTAGTTTTAAAAACAATCGTCTCATTTCATATGCATACACCTGGTATATGGCTCACAAGGTAAATGAAAAATAGTTGATTGAAGAATTTTTAAACAGTTTAAATTAATTGGCTGTATTTTATATTGTGATATATATGCATGATTTCGTACATATGTACGTTCTTTACTTTCAAGCAAATATTTAAGCCTAAAATATATATTGAGATATTACATTAATTTGAAAGGTCTTACAATTGTAAAACTTATCACACATCATTTGAAAACATTTACTCGGTTAATCTTTGTGTTGTTGTTGTTGTCGTGTAACAGCTAGGCTGGCAATATGGGGTGCACTGCTCCACTTTTCCAACTGAACCCTATTTTGGTGTGGAGTCCGACTTCTTCAGTACACACATGCCATAGGTACCCGTTTATAGGGTAGGCAACCATTAACACCTCATTCATACAAGGAAGAGACTAAGACAGGATAAATAGAAAGAGAAAGTACATTCCATGCCCGAAACGGGATTCGAACCCAGGACCTCCTTATCCGCAGTCAGGCACACTCACCAGTTAAGCTTTGTTAATTTTATAAATTAATTTTCAATAATTATTATAATTCAACTCAAATTCTTTGACTAGGAAAAACAATTCCTTGCCTTTTTGAAAGCATATTACAAAAACATTAATTTTTTACAGAAAAACCAGTTTTAAGCATAGTCTTTAAATTCAACTTAATGTGGATTCATCTTTATCTTACAGCACTACCACATTTCGGCCTGGAAATTCCCACTGTTCCGAGCCAATATGAGATGGGCCCTGCCTATTTGTTTTCTGCATAAAGATCTACCGGAGTAGATATTTCATTTGTAAAAGAGCAGTGGACATCATAGCAGCCGAAAGTCGACATAAGGTCTGTAACTTTCATTGAGTATTATTGGTTTCGAGGAGGAAATTTCATACTTCTTCTTATTCTTAGAGTTGGGTTTGTATGTCATTGGGCACCTCTGCTTTTATCAGCATTTTGTACTATTCACTCCAAACCCAATGTTTCTTAGTTCCAGTTACTCGGGTCACCCACTTTATTAATAAAGTCAGATAGTCCTTTAATGGAGTCTAGGTGTCACTCTCTAGTATGGATGATGCCTAAAGATGTTCATCTAGAGAGGGCAAGGGCCTCGCATTCGTAAATGATAGGCTTGGCCGTTTCCTCTTGCGTATGACATTTCCTGCAGATAGGGTCTTGCTGAAACAGTCCCATTTTATGGAGGTGTTTTCTGTAATAATAGTGCCCAGTTATGAAGCCTACGATTAAACGTATCTTCTGCCTAGAGCATCTTAGAATTTCAGAGGCAATCCTCGCTGATGATCGACAGATGATTCTGGTCAGAGAGTCAGTCATGCTAGCGATAGCTTCCTGACTTTCACCAGAAGAACATGGTTTGGAGATAACTTCTACCTCCTGTGAAGGATTCATAGCTGCTCCTTCACTAGATTGCCTCTGAGTTCCCTTGTCTTTTTCAGCAAGGTCTATTTCAGAGGCTTCACTTGCAAATGCAGAAAGGTTTGTTATTTCTTGTGTCTTTTCAGCCACAAGATAACAATTAAAAAGCTCAGGTAATATAACAGTCCACCCAGGATTCCCTAAGTTACTGGGCAAGGCAAAAAAGATCTAGAAGTTCGCCAGGCAACTAGAGGCTCCGTTAAGACACCATTACCGTGGTGCCAAACAGACCTAGGCACGAAATTTCATACTTAATAAGCCGTATTCACGTGTCACGAGATATGAAACCTATAAAACACGGAAGTATCCAAACATCCACTCTGATAGGTGTGTCAACGGAAACATAATGGCTCTCCTGTTATTCAGTATTGAAGAGTTCGAACTAAGACATTCCATTTGAAGAGCATGGTTCGAATGTCTGGTCGCATTGAACCAAAACGTAGAAGTTTTTTTATGATTCGGAGTCCGTTTTATATTGTATGACTCTGTAGAATCAAGTTTGGTGATCAAAAGTTACAATAAGACAACAAACAAATCATATCATAAAAAAGACAGTGTGACTTTCATTACTGAAAGTTAGATAATGTTCTTACATAATTATATTTGTGATTTTATTGCCTTTCGTGGGAACTGTTCATTGATAGTTTAAATGTTCGTATGTTACAAAGAGAAAAAGCCCAGAAAACGCTCAAGCACCCACCCAAAACAATTACATGCCGAAGGAACAAAGGCTTCACATCATTCATCAGTGATTAGAACTAAACCCGGGACAGTTCGATATGAAGACGACTGTTTTACCACTAAATAGATTGAGTACATAAAAGTTTATCAAATTTTTCAACAATGCAACATGTATATTTACATTCTGCCCGACAATTATATATATATATATATATATATATATATATATATATATATATATATATATATATATATATATATATATATATATATATATATCCTCTATATTCTGATAGGTAGACATGAGTTGACTTTTAAGATTTTATGCTTTTATCATAGCTAAATTGAGTGCTGCTGCCAGTGAAGTAAATTTGGCTAGCTTCTTAATCTGTATTCTAATTTGTCTCAAAATTGTCTTATGGAATTTGAGCCAGGTTGTTTCAACTATATGTCTATATAGGGCGCACTGCCCGAATATCTTTGTTTACAAACAGAATAAGATTCTGCGCCTAGCGATGTAGATGTTCTTTGTTCCATGTCTTATCCTTTTCTTTGTCTTGTCCTGTATAAGTATGTCCTATGTTAATAAGGAAATTAAAAACCTGTTCAAGGTAAGCTTATTTAGAATTTGAATTCATTATTAAGATGAATTGATAAACATGATTAGCAATAAGAGAGTTATTAGAAAAAGATTACACATGTCTCAGAAAAGGCTAATGTAGTTTTTGAATACCTATTTCCATAAATCATGAGCCCATAAAAGGAACGGTTTTCCTACTGGAAAAAAAATAGATCCTTTTCGAAATATTGCCCTCTGTTCAAAATATCCAGAATAATTGCAGGAACTAATGAACTAGATCATGGAAAACAATCCCCATAACTTGTTGTTGCCACCACCAAATATTGCACTCGATAAAATGCAGTCCCTTAACAAGCAGTCACCGGATGTCCTGCATTTCTTGAAGAGTTCATCAGATTCTAAAGCAAGATTCATTCCTCAAAAGAATATTTTCCAGCGTCTACCATTCGATGACGGTGATCTATGCACCACTGAAATCGTTGCTTCACTTTCTAGAGAGAAATTATGAGAAGCTGCCAGACACTTGTATCACAAGTTTTTGATTCTCAACGAATAGACCTGTTAATAAGGCTAAGATTTGATGAAAACTCTTACACTGAAAGGATTTCCACTAATGAGGAATTTCGAATTTGTTTTGGCTACCTTTTATAGAACTCAACGGCTGCATTCCTTCTAGTTTTTTCAGCCCACCCTTCGTGTGTTTTTTAGTAATTTAATAGTTTTCAATGTTTTATCTTATAGTTTAATTATTTACACTAAATTTTGGGTGCAGTGGAATGCTCAAAATCTCACTAATTGATTTCACATAACCGTGACATTCTACTATGATGCTAAAATCGAAGTTGCAAACCTTCTTTGACTTATTATTGGCTTAAAAAGTTATATTTACAACATGACAATTAATTACCAACACTTTTACAGCTTTCAGTCTTTTGACAGATGCACTTTGTAGGGTAATGTATATATGTATATATATATATACATACATACATATATATATATATATATATATATATATATATATATATATATATATATATATATATATGAAGACCAGTGGCTTAGTGGCAGCGTTTCAAGCTCTCATGACACAGGTCCGAGGTTCGATCCTCGGGCTGAGCAAGGTTGACTCAGCCTTTCATCCCTTCAGTGGGTTGAATAACTTGAGTACCAAGCATACTTGGGAACTAAACATTGGGGGTCTTACGTTAGGCTGACCATCTAACTGGAACATATGCTTTGCAATCTAGGGACATCGGTGATGAAAACAGTTATGGGCACTGTAAGCCTTGGCCTACATGGGCTGTCGTGCCACTGAGTTTAGTTATATATATATATATATACATATATATATATATATATATATATATATATATATATATATATATATATATATATATATATATATATATATATATATATATATATATATATATATATAATATATATATATATTGCACCACATTTATCATGGAAAATTCACAATAACATATTATAAGTGAGTATTCTTCATGGCCATGCTGGCTCATCACCCGAAGTGATGTCATGGCGTGTCATTAAATATGATTCCGGTCACTTCTTGTCCCTGTTACTTTAAAACGGAGCTATTGCATTTTTATTCTGTTAATGTCCGTGACTCTACCTGTAATGCGATTCCTGCAAAACACTGGCTTTCAGCATGATAACACAAGCCCTTATGATTCCAGATTGCATGAACTTTCCTTGATAAATTAAATTTTTCCCTGCCCCAACCAACACGTGTTTCTGACCTCTAAGCCATAGAAAATGTGTGGTCAATAATTATTAGGGGTCTGGCTCGTCACTGCGCATCATTTGGAAAAATTTCAAGGAAAAATATCAAAGAAAGATAGATATAGGAGTGTACTGGTTTCTTTAAGACTATGTCTTGAGCCAGTGCAGAAAAGCCATAATATGTGCCAATGTGATCAACACCCCCTGACGAAGCTGGCCATGTTGATACTTCGTTCCATTTTATATCTATCTTTCTTTGATATTTTTCCTTGAAATTTTTCCAAATATTTTTCTTTGAAATTTTTCCAAGTATTTTCAATGTATTATACTCCATTTGGTATTTTCATTGTATTTTAAATACATTATTTTCCATCTAATATTTGATTAATAATTTTATAAAATATACTATTAACTATATATATACATTATGCACAGATTATTAAAAGAAATTATTTAAAACTTGTGTTATTACAGAAAGAATTTAATTGTAATTGCAGAAATTCAATATCACCATATTATGAAGGATATGTACATTAATAAGTTGATAAAATATACTGTAAATCAGATTTTTAGCTCATGGTATGAATATCATAGAAATATAAAAATATCCTTAATTGTATTACTTCTTAAAGAAACTCTGATGTCATGAAAAGATAACGAGAAATCTCCGAGGAACACGAGACTTGACACGCCGCCGATGAAGGTCAAAAGTATCTGGAAGGCAGAGAATGTAATGCATCGGCATTACATTCTCTCATACCGGGAAAGAACCGTGACGCTTCATGCTCTCTTGGGTTAAAGAAAGGAATAAATCACTGACATCATAATGAATAATGATGCATATTATAAAAATTGATAGCCATTGACAGGAAAAACATTAGAGTTTCTGTATAGCAACCACTGCCTTTAAAACAGTATTGAACTGAAATACTGTTCTATAATTCTATTTTCCAACGCCGGGACCAGAAAATGACTAAGAAAAAAATCGTGTTCTTACAATAAGCTTTGTGTGCGAATGCGAAAATAGTCGTTTTCCTCTGTAATAGCATTAAATCAACATGATTTTGAAATTGATCGGAGATCTTAAAAAACTCGATTTCTTTTCCATTAGAAGCCATTAAATCGCCATGAAAGTTGACAAAAACTTCGGATTCTCAAGACCTTCATGTGACTAATGTTCCGACAAAAGTGCGAAGGAATATTTTTTAGATTTTATGTTCTTTTATCCGATGATGGTGATGTTGACTTTTCTGCACACATTCTTTCAAATGTAATTAGGACGATACATAATATTTACGATTATCTGTAAGTTATTTTGTAATATAATCATAAAAAGGCAGATAAAAAATAATTAAACTGTAGAATTTTTACCGAAATTCAATATATTCATATCGCAAAAGCGATGTTATTTTTTTTGCTAATATCCGATCGCATGTATTTAATAAGATATTTTGAAAATGTATACATCAAACAACACTTTTTTCAGTTAATATTGAGAATATGAAATTTAAAAATTATATGTAAATTTCAAAATAGGAAATATTTGAAGACAATAATATTTTGATGGAGTTCAATTTTTCATCAGTACACATAATTGACAATCTCATTTTAAACAATTTTCCTTTTAGTATTGATCAAACTGAGAATTTTTTAATAATGCAAAAAATTTAAAGCTAAATAAAATTTTAAAATATCTTTGCTTAATAACAAATTATCTGTTATTGAAAACATAAGTTTTGCCGATCGTTAATCACTATAGTACATTTTATTTAGTCATGCTCAACAAATTTGCAGCAAATTTATTCACTTGAATATTATATGAAATATTATTTAAAAGTATTAGTTCATGTTATAAAAATAATATTTAATTAAATATTATTTAATCATAATATTTAATTAAATAATATTTAATTAAATATTATTTAATTAAATATTATGATGCGTACAATGGTAATTAGTATAGAAATTATAAGTTACAATGCAATTTTATGGCGCGGGTAACGCTACACGCCTCCGTGACTTGGTTCACAGGTGCCCGATTGGTAACGACAAATGAGTAGCAGTTTCTGGCCTTGTTGTGGCACAGGATTCCAAGTGTGCCTGCCATTGGAAAAATTATACATATATATGGCATTAAACATAAACAGTTTATATAAAATGCTGTGAAAATTATAAAATTGGTCGAAATAACAAAATAAAGGAATCCATGTTTTCAAAACGTTCGTATTAGAACAAAAAGAATTTCATATTTTCATGCATGCCATAAGTTACTAAATGTTTGATAAAAAAAACTTAGTGATTACAAAAAGGAAACGAATGCCGTAAAAAATGCTGAGTTTAAAACGAGAACATGCTTTCTAATATATAAAAAAACTAATATTTACCGAAATAAAGCTTATTGTACATAGTGCTGATAGCAAAGATGATAGTTTGTTAGATTAAAGATGATGTTAGCCGCCCAACTTGTCTAACTTGTTGTGTGCCTGGCTGCGAATAAGGAAGTCCAGGGTTCGAATCCCGGTTCGGGCAGGGATGTACTTTCTCTCTTTATCTATCCTGTCTTTATCCTTTCCTTGTATGAATGAGATGTGAATGATTGCCTACCCTATAAACGGGTCCCTATGGCATGTGTGTAGAACAAATTCGTACTTTCACCTTCATGGTGCTCTGATTAAAACGAAAGAAGCTCCCAATTCACTTAAATTCGCATAGCCAAGAAATAGCGAGCTTGGCTGGTCCAAGTGTCATTAGTAACAACAACAACAAAGACGATGCATCAAGAAAAACTACACGTTTTTCATGCCATAAATTTTAAGAAAAAATATATTTTTATTCAAAAATTATTTAATTAAATTTTTTTATTATTATTATTTTTCTATATTTTTATATATATTTTTTAATTTTTTACTATTATTTTTATTATTTTTTACTTTTATTATTTTTATTCTTTTATTTTTTTATTTTTATTATTTTTTATTATTTATTATTATAATAATATAATTATAATTTATTATAATTATACTCTAAAAATTAAAAAAATAAAAATAATAATAATAGAAATAAACAGTTCGTAATTTTTTAATAACGAACTGTATTTTATATTCTGTTTAAAAATAAATTAATAATTGTCTTAGTGTGTTTTTTTCTACAGAACATGCAAAATGTGCATCAAAAATACTAAATAAGAATTACTCATCAACACCATTATTCATTCTGATCGTTATTTATTACGAAACATATCTTTGGGTCTCAATTAATCAGTTCAGATTGTTCTATTTTTACGAAATAAAAAAATTTCTCCCAAAAGGAATTCAATTTTTAGGCTTAGATATTGCAATTATTGTTTTTAGAAATCCTTTGTTGTTGTTGTTGCAGCTGCATGCTTCCCTGTACCTAGCCCTGAGTTGGGCCCTACCAGTTACATAGAAGCAGTTGGGCGGAGTCTTCGTAACTTTGTAGCAGGGACCAATCAGGAGACACCCAATACTTAGCCTGCCACTCCCAGAGATATCATTTCACTTGGAGGACATTGTGACCACGCCCAGTTTTAACGTGCTCCAGCCGCCATTAGCGAATACGACGGATTTTTGGTCGGCAGGGATTCGAACTCATAGAAATCATTTGTTTGTCTAAGTAAATTTAAGAATATAATGCTGCTGATCGATGATCTTGTATTTCTCGTTATTTTAATAAAGTAACCAAACACCAGATGAAAAGGTTAATGTGATTCCTGTCATATAATTATTAATGAAAAAGGGATTGAAAATTAAAATTATGCAATCATAAACTCCTGTAAATGTGAGAATATATAAAATATTTTACTTAAGAATTATATGCTTTTTTTTTTTTTTTTTTTTACACATTAACCTTCAAACTTTAAAATTACAAAAACTGAACAATTTTCATGATAAAAAAATAACTTTAAAATGTAATTTTAATAAGAAAATATATTAATGTTGTTGTTGTCGTGTGCCAGCCAGGCTGGCGTTATGGGGTGCGCTGCTCCACTTTTCCAACTGAACCCTATTTTGGTGTGGAGTCCGACTTCCTCAGTACACACAGGCCATAGGGACCCGTTTATAGGGTAGGCAACCATTCACTCCTCATTCATACTAGGAAAGGACAAAGACAGGATAATTATATATAGAGAGAAAATACATCATTGCCCAAACCGGGATTCGAACCCAGGACCTCCCTACCCGCAGTCAGACACGCTGACCACTAGACAAGTTAGGCGGCAGAAGTATATTAATTAAAAAGAAATAATAAAAGAGAGAAAAAGAGAGTAAAAGTAATTTTTGAAATTCTAAAATTATGTACTCATATCTTAATAATCTCAGTTGTTATTAATGAGAGCAAAGAATCAAGTCGTTAATAAAAACATGCTACACCTGGAAGGAGAATGCTGAAAAACATAACTTCTTGAGATCCGATAATCATTGCAGTGTTTTTCATTTATAAGATATAATTTTATTCCGAATGCGTTGGTGAAGAAATACAAAAAATAAATAAATAGTTTTTCCGTGTCTTATCATCTTTTTAGATTTTATCTTCTCTTTTGGAAACTATCTTAAGAAACACATTTCTCTTCCTAATAAACCACTTTCGATTTATTTTCTTCTTTCCATGCAATTATTCTTATTCCTATTTCTGCTCAAAACACAAATTGCACTATAGAATGCTCTTCAAATCATCTCGCCAATGCATTCCTCATATTTCTAAAGCTCTTCCTTTTCTACCCTATTCTTCTTTAGTTATGGTTCTAACGTAAATAACAGAAATGGATTCGTCAGGAGAGAAATCTCATTTTTAAATATTTATTCATTTGAAGTAAACCATGGGTTCCCAAACTTCTTTTCCTAGTGGACCACTTTCAAAGTTTTACTACTTTCGGTAGACCCCCTGCTGCTACATTCCTACTGTATTCCCAAAACTCCTAAAAAAATCACCCTAAATTGGGGGTGTTAAGAAAAAAAGTAACACATTTTCTTGTGTCCTAATAATACTTGTGGCTATGCATTATTGCAAACAATCAACAATTGATAAAAAAAAATCAACAATGATCTCTGAAATGTAAATCAACAATAAAAGATAGTCATGTTTTTAATGAGACGGCGCTCTGGCGGCACTTTCAAGTCTCGACATGTGGTGTACACTCTTGTACAATTATCTATTGTTCTATTCATTTCTGTGTTTGAATTGAATCTCGAATATTTTTGAGTGCCTACTTAGTGAATGATGCTACCTGCCTACGTTGATAGGTAAATCCGAGCCAAACTTTTTGTTCTTTATTATGAAAACCAGAAAATTTTTCGTAGACCGCCACTTTCAAATTGTGAACCCCTGTTTTCTTTTCACATCTAGGTGGACCCTTTTGTGGTCTCCTATGGATCCCTGGGGGTCCACCTGGACCACTTTGGGAACCTATGATGTAAACTATAGCATCCCATCTAACATAATATTTTTTTTAATCCTTTTGTATCTGTTACTGTTTCCCATTTTTTTTTCACAATTTTTCCCCAGAAGTTATATAATTTCGTTTCTCCCTTTTCATCAATATATTTTACTTCTTAAATCTTTGTTTTCTTTTGAACTTATACCTATTTTTATTATTTATTGAGTTGGCCATACATAATATGAATAAATGAATTATGAAGAAGTGTTTGGGAATGCATTTACAGAATAATGAATTTTTCTTTCATGTAATATAGAGTGACTCAGCTATTGATGGTATTTTTTAAATAATTTTTAATCCATTCATTTTTTATTTTTTTCCCTCTTTTTAAAGAAATAATGATTTTTTCTTCTTTCCACAGCGCATTTTTCATTAGCTCTAATTTTTCTACATGTATATTTCATAATAACTGTTGTTTTAAAGTTTTCATAGAATCATTCTTTTCGCATTGTTTCAAAGTTTCTTTCTCTCTCTCTCTCTCTCTTTCTAATGCGTCTCAAACTATTTTTAACTTTTTTTCATTACTATTCATCATTTTTCCTTTTAGAATTATTGTAAGGCCGTGGTATCCTAGTGGTTAGGGTATCGGCCTTCCATCCGGAAGGGTGGGGTTCGATTCCCAATGCCACCAAACACCCACAGAGTACATGCGATATACGTGCTCGTTACATCTGTGGAATCGAAAGTCCCGTGGTCGATCGTTGAGCAGTTACCATGGGTGCAATGTTCTGGAGAAATTTACACCCGCTTCAGATCAATGCCAAAATTGAGAAAGTAGATACTCTGGTGCTGCCATCTATCGGAGGACTTGAAGAGCAAAAGTCGTACTTTCACCTTCATTGTGCTCTGATTAAGCGAATCGACGCTCCCAATTGACTTAAATTCACATAGCCAAGGTATATTGCCTTGTCCAAGTGTCATAAGTAACAACAGAATTATTGTATCTTTAGATTAAGATGACGTCGATTCATCTCTTTATTTTTTATTATTATCGAGATATATCTCTTAGTTTACTAGAAGGTACTACATGAAGGTCCCAACAACGAAATGCTCTAAGTATTTACTAGACCATTCTAGAAGCTCTGTGAATGCATACATCGGAAATAACCAAATCACTTTTGCATATGAATGACATGTAAGACAGTAAGCAAAACTCATCTTTTGAAATATTTTTTCGATCATGTAAATTCTTATAAACATTTAACTTCTATTTATAAGACTCTTAAATATTGTGGAAAAGGCTATCACATTTAAATGAAATTTAAATTTTATATAATAATTTTTCCCTTTTTTATTTTCTTCTGTGAAAAATTTTTGAGTCAAATTTGTGCAAAATCAATTAAAAAAATTATTTCCTAAATATTATTTCACTGAAAATTGGATACAAAGTCTTAATGTTTAGAATCGTTAGATTATTTTTTTAAATCTCTAAACGGATAGGGAGGTCCTGGGTTCGAATCCCGGTTCGGGCATGTATTTTCTCTCTCTATCTATCCTGTCTTTGTCCTTTCCTTATATGAATGTGTTGTAAATGGTTGCCTACCCTATAAACGGGTCCCTATGGCATGTGTGTACTGTAGCGTACCGAGGTGGCCAGGCAATTGAATACAATTTAAATTTATTTTACTGATGAGGATAAATTTTAAGTATACATAATTTTTATTATTTGCATAAATTTTAATATAAATTTCAACTTAATAATATGACAATGTCATTGGCCGCCACAAGCGCACCTCCAGTGCGTTGTCTCTGAGAATACACTCTCTACTAACTAAACAAAAAATATATAATCGGAAGGAAGGAGGAGGGCGGCAGAATCTAGCGCACATGCGCTATACTGATCCTCGCCTTTTAGCTCCTTACAATACTGAGGAAGTCGGACTCCACACCAAAATAGGGTCAGTTGAAAAAGTGGAGCAGCGCACCCCATATTGCCAGCCTGGCTGGCACACGCGCGACAACAACATTGAAATATATTTCGGGACAATCAATTGAAATAAAGCGTTTAGAAAAAAATTCGTGAAAGATTATTTAAAATTTTATTTAATTGATAAAAATAAATCATGTAGTTCTTTAATAAATTAACATTATAAGGAACATATCGTGCTTATGAGTATTTAAACAGAAAGCTCAAACTAGATTATTCGACTTGATGCATTTCTAGCTACTTATCTTGGCTTATGAAAGGGTTGAACACAGCCTCTTACCTCATTATTTTAAGCTTCGTTCACGTGATCGAATCAACACGTGAACATAGCCAATATTGAAAAGATTGTAGTTAATTATTCACAAGATTTACAGGGTATAAAGTTATATCAGCGAGTAAATGGTTTCATGTAAATTAATCTTTACTGGACATTTTGGATAGTCCCTGGAATTAGATGCCGCCCGCCCTGTCTAGTGGTCAGAGTGCCTGACTACGGATAGGGAGGTCCTGGGTTCGAATCCCGGTTCGGGCATAGATGTATTTTCTCTCTCTATCCTGTCTTTGTCCTTTCCTCGTATGTATGTGGTGTGAATGGTTGCCTACCCTATAAACGGGTATCTATGGCATGTGTGTACTGAAGAAGTCGGACTCCACACCAAATATGGTTCAGTTGGAAAAGTGGAGCAGCGCACCCCATATTGCCAGCCTAGCTGGCACACGACAACAACAACAACTGGAATTAAATCTGAGGTCAGTAGTGGCAAAAAAAATTAAAATAACTTTCACAAACCATATTAATGATAAAGTAAAATACATCACAGTTTCTTGGTGAAAGAAACTTCAGATGCTTAAAATTGATGGCAAAAATTAAATGACGACTGGCTAAACACAAATGATATCAAAAGTGAACACTCTATGATACAGGCTCATTTTACAATGATGCTTCTAAGTCGTTCATTCAGAAAGATGAATGAAGATAAATGAAGATGAAATGACTAAAAATTATTAGACTAATACACATTGCATATGCATCCGAGAATAGGCCATAAGGGTTTGATTTTCCAATGATAGTAAAAGCACAGCAAAGTAAAATTTTACGGAGAAAATTGAGTAGTTTTGGTATGACCAACTTAGTCTCCGGATTTAAATCCAAAAGAGAGATTTGTCAAAAGTTTAAACTTCAGTTTAAAAATAAAATCTATTTTAACAAAGTGGATTTTGGCAAAGAATTTGAAAACGAATGTCAATTTCAGAAAACTGTAAAAGTTAACTAAATAGAACTGGTATACAGCATTGATTACTTTTAAAAATATATCCAAAGAATTACTCAGACTGGAAAAATTAACTAAAGATTACTGGTATACAGCATTGATTACTTTTAAAAATATATCCAAAGAACAACTCAGACTGGAAAAATTAACTAAAGATTACTGGCTTATAGCGCTGAGATTACTTTTAAAAGCATATACTCAAAAAAAAAATACTCTAATTTTTTAGAGGCATAGTATTTTTCCGTTTAATATCAATCAAGTCTCAACTTTACTGAAGCGTACCGTCACTTCTCCGAGGACACATAATAGACCATCGTGTTCGAATCTCTGCTGCCACTCTCTCGAAAAGTAAAATTATACTTTCGAGAGTCAGAAAATAGCCTTAGTTATCTTCTTATTATAAAAAGCAACGGCCTGAAGAAGTAATAATAGCAGCCGTAAACGCTGAAATTTTTCAAGTTTAATTTGCTCTTTTGAAAATAAACGACTTGTGTAATTGAAGGAAACATCCCCCTGGTGGGATCAATTTGTCGCCGCAATCAGAGCAGGACGGCCGCTCGCGGTTTCTCTTCGAAAACGGTTCTGCTCTTCTGTCTTTCCTAATCTCTTTCCTAAAGTTTTAACCTTACTTAACATTCTCTGATAATATCTTTGCTTAACAATAAAAAGGGAATTCCGAATGGTTTTTCTCTAATGTTGTTTTTCAGATGACTCTTCAAATCCCGTTATCATTATAGTTTTTCAATTACTTCATATTCTGCGTAGATATCCGTTATTTAAATCGACGAATAAGATTAAAAAAATGAATAGTTCGTCTATATATCATGGGTTCCAAAACTTTTTTTCTCGTGGACCACTTTCAAATTTTTACTATTTTCGGTAGACCCCCTGCTGCTGCATTTCTACGGTATTCCCAAAACTCCTAAAAAATATCCCCCTAAATTGGGGGTGTTAAGGAAAAAAAGTAGCACATTTTCTTGTGTCCCATTTATTAAAATAATTCTTGTTTATTCAAAATTATTAACACATTATTACAAACAATCAACAATTGACAAAAAAATCAACAATGAACTCTGCAATGTAAATCAACAATAAAAGATAGTCATACTTTTAATGAGATGGTGAAAGAAATTAATTGCACGGGCGACACTTTGCAAGTCTCGACATGTGTACACTTGTACTATTATTATCTATTGTTCTATGCAATTCTGTGTTTGAACTGAGTCTCGAATATGTTTGAGTACCTACCTAGTGAATGATGCTACCTGCCTACGTTGATAGATAAATCTGAGCCAAAATTTTTGTTCTTTATTATGAAAACCAGAAAATTTTTCGTGTACCCCCATTTACAACTAGTGAACCTCTGTTTTCTTTTCACATCTTGGTGAACCCCCGTGTGGTCTCCTATGGACCCCTGGGGTCCACCTGGACCACTTTGGGAACCTATGGTCTATATGTTTTTTTTTTTGATAATTTGTTTATTGGAATGTTTTTGCTTTTAATAGTTAAAATTTATTTTTAATTCTGAGTGCTAATGCGTTTGTTTTACTAATACTATAAATAAAAAACGTGTTTATGAAACTATAAAATATTATTAAGAGTGTCATATAATGTAACTATTGAATTATTAGTTTCGAAAATGACTAAAAATGTGATAGAATTTATTGCTCATACGCATTTTACTGGTTCGAAACAATGCATTTTCAAGAAAGTATTTTTACCATAATGTATAATAACTATGGCATACAATATACACATTTAAGCTGACATCAGTTTTAAGTAATAATTGTAAACAAAAAATTTTAGTTGATCCGTAATTAAACGAAATATTATCAAAAAAAGTAAATTTTAAGTGATTCAGATGCATTAGTATAATTTCCATAAAAAGTGTGTAATACATTATTAAATAAGAATTTATGCGTTTACTGCTGATTATTCAACAACTATGAAATGAATGTTTTGTGTATTGTAATTAATTATCATTACTTCAGTTCATTCAAAATTATTCTGCAGATTTTTGAATAATGTTCCTTAAAAGATTATTGTTTTAATTTTTTTAATTAAAAATAATTGCCGTTATAAATTTATCAAACGCAATTCTTAAAAAGCAAGTTTTTGACAAACATCAATATGAAAAAAATTATTTCATATTGATGTTTGTCAAAAACTTGCTTTTTAAGAATTAATAAATTTTTAAGAATTTGAATGCTTTTTAAGAATTAATAAAATTTTTAAGAAATAATTGCTTTTTAAGATTATTTAATGATGTTTTCCAGAGACAGTTGATTTACTTTCTCACATGATTCATATTTAAAAAGTTAAAAATATTACGAAAAAGTATTCTCTGTACATTTTGAGCATGGTCGAAACCAACTAACGATATATCATTCATTTCCACGGAAATTATTTAAATATAATAAAATTTTGAAAACCTATACCTCATGAATAAATAAATAAAAAAAACATAAGGAAATTCAACATTTGAAAAACAAAATACATCGGAAA